>PVHP010018948.1:0-22292 GCA_004024765.1 Zapus hudsonius
TTTTTTCCTGGTTTTTCCAGGTATGGTCTCGCTCTAGCCCAGGTTGACCTGGAATTCACTATGTAGTCTGAGGGTGGCCTCGGAACTCACAGGGATCCTCTACCTCTGCCTCCCAAGTGCTGGGATTAAAGATGTGCCCCACCACACCTGGCAGCTTTAATTATTTAAAAATTTTTATTTATTTGTAAGCAGTGAGTGAGAAAGAGTGAGTGACAGAGAGAGAGAGAGAGAGAGAGAGAGAGAGAGAGAGAGAGAGAGAGAGAGAGAGAGAGAGAGAGAAGACAGACAGAGAGAGAATGGGCATGCCAGGTCCGCCAGCGGCTGCAAATGAACTCCAGATGCATGCGCTGCTCTGTGCATCTGGCTTTCCCTGGGTGCTGGGGAAACCAACCCAGGTAGTTAGGCTTTGCAGACCAGCGCGTTAAACCCCTGAGCCATCTCTCCAGCCCTGCTTTGTTGTTGTTTGGCTGCATGCACGTGTGTATAGTGTGTGTGAGTGTGGGCATGGAGGTCAAAGGACAACTCTGGACACCTGTCCTAGCCTTCCCCCTTGTTTGGGCAGAGTTTCTCCTGTTTACTGCTTCATTCATCAGGCCATCTGGTCCATGAGCTTCCAAGAATTCTCCTGTAGGTGGGCGTGGTCGTGCACACTTTTTATCTCAGCACTCAGGAGGCAGAGGTAGGAGGATCACTGTGAGTTCAAGGCCATCCTGAATACCAGGGCAACCTGGGCTAGAGTGAGACCTTACCAAAAAAAAAAAAAAAAAAAAAGAAAGAAATCGTACTTTATCTACAAAGCCGCTCTCCAGCCCACACAGCACTTTCAATGGATGGAGATCCTGTCAGTCCTTTACATTTCATCTTTTGAATTTTTTTTTAGGCAGGGTCTTGACCTTGAACTTGAGGTCATCCTTCATAGCCACCTGAGTGTTGGGATTATAGGCATGAGCTGGCATGCCTGGTTCCCGGCAGTCTTGGCCTCCTCTGGCCCCTCGCTCGCTGCCGACACCCAGTGCTGGGGAGCAGACGGCACCCACTTTCCATCCTAGGCAAGTCTTCATTTCCCCATTTGTAGACCAGGGACAGTCACACCTGCCCCTTGCGTGGGGTGGGGAGATTTGTGCCATCAGGTGACATCTCAGGGGAAAGCCAGACCAGCTGCCGCCCCACCCCAGCACCCAGGGGAGGCTGGATGGCTTATGTTGAGACTGTCAGGTGGAGCCGTTCCTTCCCTGCATCCCGCCCAAGGCAGCTCCACTTACCATTCCACGTGTCCCTGGGGAGAATGGACCCTCCCTGTTGACCAGGGCAATTCTTACTTTTCATGGGAAGCCCTAATGGAGTCTTGCTCCTTGGGGTGTTGATTTGTCGTGACATGGTCACTCATAACTGACCCTTCAGTTGGGCCTGTTGGTGTACCCCCATACGAGGAGAGGTATGGAGGGGGCGGTCAGACCCTCAGCGCTTTGCAGTGATGCTTGAGGCCTCGTGGTCTTTCGGGAGACTGAGGACATACAGGGTGGGGGGTCAAGGGCCAGGAGCCCCAGCTGTGCAGCAGTGAAGCTCTGCCGTCTCCACCCTCCTGCCTCACTTTCCTGCGTGCTGGGATTACAGATGTGTGCCAGCATGCCTGGCTCAGGACTTTCTCTCCTGTAGCCCAGGCTACCCTCAAATTTACCACGTAGCTGAGGATGACTTTGAATTTCTCCTGCCTTTATTTTCCAAGGGCTACAATTAGAGGCATGTGTGCCTGGCTCAAGATTTCCCCACCACACTTAAAATTTGTATCATCACAAATTATGTCTTTTTATTTTCTGACTCTCTTAGTAACTTAATACATCTGTTTTTATTTTAATGGCTTTGCTGCTGGTTTGAATTAGGTGTCCCCATAAACTCATGGGCTCTGAATGCTAGGTCCCCAGCTGATGGCAATTTGGGAATTGGAGCCTCCTGGAGGTATGTTGTTGGGGGCGGGCTTATGGGGGTTACAGTCAGCTTCCCCTTGCCAGTGTTAGACTTACTCCCTGCCACTGTTGGTCCCCTGTGTGGCAGAGGTGATGCCCAGCCTCTGCTCATGCCATCGTTTTCCCTGCCACCCATCATGGAGTTTCCCCTGCATCTGTAAGCCCAAACAAACCTCTTCCTCTCACAAGCTGCTTTTGGTTTCGTGCTTTCTGTGAGCAATGAGAATGTAACCGCAATAGGTTTTGTCTTTTTTTTTTTTTAAAGTAGGCTTTATTCTAGCCCAGGTTGGCTTTGAACTCATGTTGATCCTTCTACCTTAGCCTCTTGAGTGCTGGGAGTAAAGGCATGCGCCACCTCGCCTGGCTGGTTTTGTCTTGTCATTATTTATTGACAATTCTAGACAAATATTTAATGCATTTTGATGATACTATCCTCCCTGTCCCCTCCTCCTGCTGGTCCCTTCTTGTCCACCAGTCCCCTTCTTATTTTCATGTTTTTAAAATGACCCTCTGAATCTTTCATGGGCATGGGACATTTAGTGGACCATGGGCAACTGATCAGTGCTCCCCCCCAGGCGGGGGGAGATGGACTGGGTTCCCATGTGGCTCACAATCCTTAAATCAGGCACATCCACAAAACCGTTTTAAATTTATTTATGAGAGAGAGAGAGAGAGAGAGAAAGAGAGAGAGAGAGAGAGAGAGAGAGAGAGAGAGAGAGAGAGAGAGAGAGAGAGAGAGAGAGAGAGAGAGAGAGACATGCTAGGGCTTCCTGCCACTGCAAATGAACTCCAGATAAATTTGCCACTTTGTGAATCTGGCTTTAAGTGGGTACTGGGAATCAAACCTGTATAATGGGGGGCAAAGGGGGGAACAATGACATCAAAATAGAAAAGAGACTGGTTGGAAAGAAGAAGGGATTCAGTGAAGGGGGATTTGGGAGGAAGGAAAGGGAGTGGGGGGATTATGATAAGGGTATATTGTACAAATATATGGAGGTTGTCATTAAAAAGTTTAAAAAGCCTGGGTTAGAGTAAGACACTACCTCAAAAAACAACAAAAAAAGTTTAAAAAAAGGCAAACCCAGAAATTTATCCAGGGGTGGTGGCACACTTCTGTAATTCCAGATCTTAGGAAGCCCTGTTCAAGAAGGCCAGCCCTGGCTACATAACAAGTTCAAGGTCAGCCTGAAATACAGTGAGATCCTGTCTCAAAAAAAAAAAAAAAAAAAAAAACAAACAGGGCTGGAGAGATGGCTCAGAGGTTAAGGCACTCGCCTCCAGTGCCTAAGGCCCCGGTTCAATTCCCCAGGACCCACATAAGCCAGATCCACAAGGTGGTGGCCCTGGTGCATTCTCTCTCTCTCTCTCTGCTTGAAAATGAATAAATAAAATATTAAAAAACAAACAAACAAAAACCCCAAATTACATTTCCAAATGTGTGCTGCACACACCTTTAATCTCAGCACTCAGCAGGTGAAGTAGGCAGGTCACTGTGAGTTCGAGGCCAGCCTAGAACTACAGAGTGAGTTCCAGGTCAGCCTGGGCTAGAGCGAGACCCTGCCTTGAAAAAAAGAAAAGAGAGTAGAAAAGAGGGAAAATGAAAAGCAAAGCAAAGCAAAGTGTTTTCTCTCATAGTTCTGGAGCTAGAAGCCTGAAATCGAGCCATCCACGGGGCCTGGCTCCCTCACAAGCTCTGCATGGTTGCTTCTTTTTGGGGAAGCCACGGCCCCATTAGGAAGGAAGAGGGGTTGGGCCTGGCTGATGCTAAGTCACTGGCTGGTGGCCATCTGCAGGAACACGTCCCTGGACTGCTTAGTTTCCCTGAGTCTGTGTATGTAGGTTCTAGAGTCTTTCTTGCTGCTGATTTCTAGTTTAATCCCATTATGATTAGACATAGTACAGGGAATTATTTTCATTTTCTCTATTAAGATTTGCTTTGTGACCTTACATATGGTCTATTTTAGACGAATGTTCCATGTGCTGCTGTAAAGAATGTGTACTCTGCAGCATTTGGATGGAATGTTCCGTAGATGTCTGTTAGGTCCATTTGTTCTATGATGTCATTTAATCCAGATGCTTCTCTGTTTAGTTTTCACCGGGATGACCTGTCAGTTAGCGAGAGTGAGGTGTTGAAGTTGGGGTTATCTGAGACTACCTATCTAGTAGTGTTTTTTCAATGAAACTGGGTACCCTAGGTAATGTCCTCTTGTTGGACTGTTTGTTCCCTGAATCAGGATGAAGTGACCAACTTTTTTTTTTTTTTTTTTTTTTGGTTTTACAGGTAGGGTCTCACTCTAGCCCAGGCTGACCTGGAATTCACTATGTAGTCTCAGGGTGGCCTCGAACTCATGGTGATTCTTCTACCTCTGCCTCCCGAGTGCTGGGATTAAAGGCGTGCGCCACCACACCCAGCTGATGTGACCTACTTTATCACTAACTAATGTTGGTTTGAAGTCTATCCTGTCAGATATTAGAACAACACCTCCTTGTTTTCCAGGCCCAGTTCCCTGAAATACTATTTTCACCCTAAGATAGTGCCTGTCTTTTTTTTTTTTTAAAAAATAATATTTATTTATTTGAGAGAAAGAGAGAGAGAGAGAGAGAGAGAGTGAGAGAGAGAATGAATGGGCATGCCAGAGCCTCTTGCCACCTCCACCATGGGCCACTTGTGATCTGGTTTTCCGTGGGTACTGGGGCTCAAATCCAGGCTTTTCCAGTGAGTGCCTTTAACCACAGAGTCATCTCTCCAGCCCTCCTGTAGGGTTTTTTTGAAGACGGGGTCCACTTTGTAGCCCAGGCTGGCTTGGAATACCCTCTCTCTATGTCCATATATCTCTATTTCTATCTAACATCTGGTACTTATGGTTGTCCTCCTGCTTCAGTAACAAGTGCTGAGATTCCAGACATGAGCCACCATGTCTTTGTGTGTGTGTGTGTGTGTGTGTGTGTGTGTGTGTGTGTGTGTGTAGGAAGGGTCTACCTTGGAGTGTCAATATTCTCCTTCCAGGCGAATGAAGGACAGATAAGATGGCCCGTGAACTTGGGGATTCTCCTGCCTCTACCTCCCATTGCCTCAGGCTTGATGCCTGTACTACTGTGTCTAGCTTTATGTGGGTTCTGGGGATCTGAACCCCAGTTATTGGGCTTATGTAGAGGTCGGCTTTGCGTATCTCCTCTAGTGCCCTCTACTTTATATAGTTTGGGTTTTCTGAGGTCAGGCCTCACTTTAGCCCAGGCTGGCCTCCAACCCACTGAGACCCTCCTACCTCAGCCTCGCGAGTGCTGGGATTAAAGGTGTGACCCACCATGCCAGGCTTTCACCTTCTTTACTGGGGCAGGATCTTTTGTTGGACCTTCTGTCTCCTGAGCTCTGGGATTGTATGGGGGTTCTCCTTGCATGGCGAGGAAGGGGATGGAGTTGAAGGGGGACATTGGAGAGATGAGCAGTGATTTGTTATCTCTTGTTCTCTGTGCATGCTAGGCAAGTGATATCCTGCTGAGCTTTGATGTTGGTGCTGGGATCTGAACTCAGGTCCTCGTGCTTGTATAGCAAGTGCTTTACCAACTAGGCTACCTCACAGCCTGTGTAGTTTGGCCATATTCACACCCCATTGAACTTTTGCCACCCCCCACACACATTCACTGTAGACTTGGTTTATGAGAGACATATATCATTGTCATTTCTGTACACACATCTCAAATGGAGAGAAGGTATGCCTGGGTCTAGAGGGGCTTCTCTCCAGATGGATTTGCATGAGTTTGACTTGTGACGGAAAGGGAACTGAAAGAGCCCTCTGACATCTCAGTGGGAGGCAGGGGCAGAGGTAGGAACGTTCTGCTCATCAGTCACTTTACACTAGCTGCAGCCATGCACACCCTGTACACGAGCAGCGGGTGCCCACGGTCACCAGGTACAGCCCTAGCCAGGCCTGGGCAGGGGCCTGAGGTCAGGACTCTGGGGCAGCTGGGTCAGGGCCGGGGCCTGAGGGGCAGGAAGACAGGGCTGCCTCTGACTTGCCTCTTCTCTGGAAGGGACCACAGAGGAGGAGGAGGATGATTATGAGAACTCAGCTCCATCCTACAAGGACCTTCCTCCCAAGCCAGGTGAGAAGACTTCTTGGTGTTCTCTTCTTGGGCCAGGGCACTAGTGGGGAATGGCAGTCCTGTGGAAATGTACCATGTGCCCAGCCATGCCTGGTACTATGAGGTAGATGTATTGTGAGTCTGATGGGGGAGGCAGCACTTGGGTCAACCTTGACCGACAGACAGAGTAGAGGGATTGGAGAATCCTGAGGGGAACTGGGGTTCTCCTTGCATGTGAGGAATGGGGGTGGAGTTGAAGGAGAGATGAGCAGTAATTTGTTAGTTTTTGCTTTCCTTTGTACTACTGGGTCTGGAACCCAGGGCTCTGTGACTGCTGAGCAGTGCCCCTAGCCCAGGAGCTTGTGAGGAAGACCAGCCTGGGAGAGGTCCATTGGGTGGGAAGCCTTGGAGAATTGAATGCTGATATCTAGACCCTGTGGGGCTTGCTGGCTCCCCAGAACTCTGGCATTACCACTCAAGGTTCAGGGTGATTGGTTTTTATTTTTTTGAGACAAAGTCTTGTTATATAGCCCAGGCTGACCAGGAACTCCCAGCCCTCCTCCTGCCCCAGTCTCTAGAGTAGCTGGATCACAGGTGCATGACCACATGGGGCTCAAGGTTTAAGCTTTATTTAGACCATGCTTGGCCCAGGGTTCCTCAAGAGTCTGTTAAGTGGTTATGAAAGGGGAAGTTCGGGTCAGACATGGTGACACATGCCTGTAAGCTCAGCATTCAGTCTGAGGCCGGCCTGGGTGACACAAAGAAGTCCAGGACATTGTCGGTCTTTCTGCCTTATGCCCATCCTCATCTCTTATTCTAACTCCATGCTCATGGCCGCTCTCCCCACCGATAGCCCTCCACCGTCATTCTGACCTTCTTTTATCAGTCATTCCATTTTGTTTTGGAGACAGGTGTTGCTGTGTAGCCCAGACTGGCCTTAAACACCCAGTCCACCTGCCTCAGCCTCCTGAGTACTGGGCTCCCAGGTGTCTGCCACCCCTCCTCACTTCCTGCCTTCCCCCCACTTCCTCCCTCAGACTTAACTCTGAGCTTCTCTTCCTGTAGGTTGGATGGCTTCACCCAGGCCTCCTAAAGCAGGTGAGTTGGGGCTGGGGCCCAGGCCCAGGGCTGGTTATGATCTGTTCTGGGCCCGAGCCACCAAGCATACCTCCTTCCCCAGGAAAGAACTCTGAGAACCCTTCAAAGCCCCAAAAGATGATGACAGGTGAGGGCAGAGTGCTGGGATGTCCCATTCACCTGCTTGAAGTGTCCCCTTGAATGACTATTGTCCTTTTAACCTTCAGCCCTGGAGATGCCCCCTGTCACCTGCAGAGCTCCTCCAGCTGGTGAGCACGGGGAAGACCCACAAGACCCAGTGGGGAGGCGCTTGGGATTTTCCTTTTAGTCCCCAGTTGGTTATTCTATTGTTTCCTGATTCCGCCTCCTCCTCTTCATCCATGATTTTGTGTGTGTGTGTGTGTGTGTGTGTGTGTGTGTATGCGTGCACAGGTACACAGGTGCCATAGTGCGCTTGTGGAGGTCAGAGGACAATCTCAGGGTGCAGGACCCCAGCTTCCATCTTGTTTGAGACAGGGTCTCTCTCGCTCACCACTGGTAAGCCAGGCTACTGGGTCCGGCACTTGTCCAGGGTTCCCTTGGCGCTACCTGTCATCTTGCTGCGGGCATGCACAGGGCCCCCAGCCACATGCTACTGGGCGTGGCTTTATGAGCTCTGTAGATCTGATTCTGGTCGTCAGGCTTTTGCAACTAGTGCTTTTAACCATGGAGTCATTTCTTCAGTCCTCCACTTCTTTTTTAAAAGTATTTACTTATTCACTTATTATTTATTTGCAAGCAGAGAGGGACAGAGAGAGATAGAGAGAAGATGAGCACACCAGGACCTCCAGCCACTGCAAACAAACTCCAGATGCATGTGCCACTTTGCGCATCTGGCTCTACATGGATACTGGGGAATTGAACCCAGGTGTTAGACTTTGCAGGCAGGTGCCTTAACTGCTGAGCCATCTCTCCACCCCCCCCACTTCTTTATTTTATGATCTTTTCTGTTTCTGGAGACAGAACCCAGGGTCTTACATAGATCTGCTAGGCAAGCTTTCTACTACTGAGCCAGGCCATTTCCAACCCCCCATCATCAGAGGGCAAGGTGTGGCTGGTCTTGAGCAGCAGCATCTTCGGGTAACTTCTGAATGAACCTCTCTCATCCTTGTTCCCAGGTGTGGCTCTGGACCCTCCAGTGCAGCAGCCCCTCCCCGGTAAGTCTTCCCTGCCCCAGGGTCTCGCTCTCCCCTCATCATGGACAGTGCACAGACAGACCAGCAGCCCCGGAGCCAGGTCTTGGGCCAGAGAGGCCTCTCCCATTGGAAGTTGTAACTTCCGGCGCGTCTATGCCAGGCTTCTTCATGCCCACTTTCTGCTTGCACAACTGCACACAAGCATTGTTCATCCCAGAAGTATGCGTCTCCAGGTTTCCTCCAGAGCGCAGTGCTGGGGAGCACAAACAGAGGTCAAAGGCAGTGAGGCAGAGCTGGGCTGACGCACCCGTGTGCACTGCGATCAGCTTTGCACATCACCTTAGTCTTATGATCGTAGTGCTGGCATGGAAGCCTCCTGGGCAGGCGCTCTGCCCCTGAGCCATGCGCCACCCCTTGGGAAGATTTGTTCTTTTGAGACAGGGGCTCATTCTGTAGTCCAGACTGTCTTGCAGAACTGTTCCACTATTTCTTTTCTTTTCTTTCTTGTGTTTCGAGGTCGGGTTTCACTCTAGTCCAGGCTGACCTGGAATTCACCGTGTAGTCTCAGCCTGACCTTGAACTGCCGGCGATCCTCCTACCTCAGCCTCCGAGTGCTGAGACTAAAGGTGTGAGCCAGCACACATGATTCCACTATTAATTAAATATTTTATTTATTTATTTGAGAGAGCGAAAGAGACAGAGAGAGTGGGTGTGCCAGGGCCTCCAATAACTGCAAATGAACTCTAGACTCATGAACTACCTTGTGCATCTGGATTTGCCTGGGTATTGGGGAAGTGAACTCAGGTCCTTCTGGTTCACAGGCAAACGCCTTAACTGCTGAGCCATCTCACCAGCCCCAGTATTTATTTTTAATTAATTAAAAAATTTTTTTTGTGTGTACAGGCACACAGTATCTCTTGCCACTCCACACAAATGCCAGGCACATGCAACACTTTTGTGTCTAACTGGGGAATTAAACCTGGCCAGCAGGTTTTGCAAGCAAGTGCCTTTAGCTGCTGAGCCATCTTTCCAGCCGTATTTAAAAAATATATCTTTATTGTTAACAATTAGATACATTGTATGAGCTAATCTTGTGATGGTACCTCCATTTCCCTCCTCTCTGTCCCTAACCCACTGGGGACCCTCCTCAGTGCGCATACATGGGGTTGGGGGTTATGAACTACACCAGAGGTAGTCAGTTTCCCCCCTTAGTGTGTTGTGGCTGAGGGGGGCGATGTCTCTGGATATTCTCCCCTATCATGGCTCTTGCAATCTTTCTGCCTCCTCTTCTGCTCAGTTCCCTGCGTCATTCCAGCGCTAGCTTTATTTCTTAAATATTTATTTACTTATTTGCGAGGAGAGAGAAAGTGTGAGTGTAAATGAGTGTGTCAGAGTCTCCTGCCACTGCAAACAAACTCCAGATGCACGCACCACCTGTGCCCCCGGCTTTACACGGGTGCTGGGGAATTGAACCCAGGATATCAGGTGTTACAAGCAAGCACCTTTAACCACTCTATGTCCTATTTTTATTTCCTTTTGAAACAGGAGCTTTATTATGTAGCCCAAGCTGGACCAGAACTCTTTTTTTAAAAAAATTATCTTTGTATGTGTGTGTGTGCGTGCATGCACACCACAGTGTGCACGTGGAGGCCAGAGGACAGTCTGCATATTGGTCCTCACTTTCCACCTCGATTGAGGCAGGGTTCACCTGAAATGCCAGGCTGGCCAGCCTGTGGGCTCCTGGGGCCCTCCCGGCTTACTGGAAGTGGAATTATAGACGTTGCTACTGCACCTGGCTTTATGTGGGTTCTGGGGATCCGAACTCAGGTACTCATCCATGTTTGGCCCAGCTCTGGCTCGGAACTCTTGGATCCTCCTGCTTCTACTTCACAAGTAGGCAAAACTCCTACGAAGTCTTTCTAGAAAAGTTAGGTAAATAAAATACATTTGCAGCTTCATTTTACTAGAGCTTTATCAAAAGAAAAAGAGCTGAGGTAGGTCCAAGTCATGTATAACCTTTCCAAGCCTCAGCTTTCTTTTTTTAAAGAGAGAGAGAGAGAGGGAGAGAGAGAGAGAGAGAGAGAGAGAGAGAGAGAGAGAGAGAGAGAGAGAGAGAGAGAGGCAGACAAAGAATAGGTGTGCCAGGGCCTCCAGCTACTGCAAATGAACTGCAGACACATGCGCCACCTTATGTATCTGGCTTTATATGGGTACTGGGGAATCGAACTCAGGTCCTTCGGCTTTGCAGGCCCCAAAACCTCGGTTTTCTTACCTGAAAAGTGGGACTACTTCTACGTCATCAGAAGGGTGAGGATAGAACAATGCCTGAGAAACATGACACAATGGTTGGCATAAGAAATACTCCATAGGTGCTCTGAGTATGCTCAGCATAGGTTCTTCCCAAGCTGGGTGTGCTGGCACAGGCTGTGACCCCAGCTCTGCAGGAGGCTGAGGAAGGAGGACACACGTTCAAAGACAGCTCGGGCAACTCAGAATGCAGAGTAAAAAGATGCTGGGAGTTCGGATCAGTGCCTGAGTGCTTGGCTTGCTTAGCATGCATGAGGCTCTCCCCAAGAGTCTTGCTGACCCTAGCTGGTGAGATACACATGGCCACAGATCTTTGTCCCTCTGCTCCTGAAGGAAGGCCCAAGTGTTCCTTCTTCATTTAAAATTTTCTTTTAGGAGGCTTAGGAGATGGCTTACTTATTGATCAAAGGCACTTGCTCGCAAAGCTTGGGTTCAGTTCCCAGGCCATCCACATAAGCTGGATACAAAAAGTGAAGTGAGTGTCTGGCATTCCTTTGAAGAGGCAAGAGGCTCTGGTGTCCGCCCCCCCCCCCACTCACTGAAAAAAAGGCCATCCTGAGACTACAGAGTGAATTCCAGGTCAGCCTGGACTAGAGCGAGACCCTACCTCAAAAAAAAAAAGAAAAGATTAAACCAAACTAAACCAAAAACTTAGTTTTTGGACAGAGGATCTCTGTGTATCTGGGCTGGCCTTGAGCCCCTGGCCCTCCTGCGTCAGCCTCTGAGGGCTGGGGTTACAGGTGTGTGCCAGCAGCCTGGCCCCTGCCCAATCTGGTGCCACCCTGCTCCACAGCCTCAGCGCCCGCCTCCGGCACAGAGAGGCTCAGGGCTTGTTCGTGTTCCCCAGACGGGAGGCTGGCATGGCTGCTGGGCCTCACTTCGCTGCTCCTGAGCTGCATCGCCCTGGCAGCCACGCTGATCGAGTGTGAGTAAAGCTGGCAAAGCCGGGAGAGGAGGTGGGATGGCGTGGGAGGACGGGGCTCAGGCTGGACTCTCCTCATAGACCAGGAGGTGAACGAGGCGGTGAGGACACTGAGCTTTCAGCAGAAGGCCTGGCAGGCGACCGGTGAGTGTGGCCTCCCTGCCACTCAAGCCCACCCCAACCCAACCTGTCTCTGTTGTTGCCAGGCCCCGGGCTGGGTACCAGGGCATAGTGCTGAGCACGTCAGACATAGTCTTTTTCATATACTGGCCCCCTAGACTTCTGTGTGTACGCCGACGTCATAGACTCCTTCCCAGAAAGCAGGGCCATGTCCCCCTCCGCCTGGTAAAATCTAGATGATGTATTGAAATGACAATATTGCAGATGTAGAGAGACAACTATGAGGACATGACGCAGGGGCTGGAGATGCGGCTCAGGTTGGTGCAGCGCTTGCCCAGCATGCACTGAGCCCTGCGTTGTCATCGTCATCACAAAGCCCGACCGAAAGCGCCTTGTGGAGGAAAGGATTTATTTTGGCTTACACACTTGAGGGATAGCTCCATCATGGCAGGGAAAATGAGGGCATGAGCAGAGGGTAGACATCACTTCCACCACAGCACTGCAAACAGCAGCAGGAAGGTGTGCCAAACCCTGGGAGGGGAAGCTGCCTATGATCCCCAACAACACGCCTCCATAAGGTTCAAGTTCCAAAACTGCCATCAGCTGGGGATCAGGCATTCAGAACACATCAGGTTTATGGGGACACCCGGATCAAACCACTACACCTGGGTTCCATCTCCAGCATTGCATAAATGCTGGTGCTGCACATCTATAATCCCAGCACTTGAAAGAGGGAGACTTGGTTACAAAGTAAATGCTGGACCAGCCTGGGCTACATTTCAAAATGGAAAAATGAAAATTAAAAGGCTATCACTCTTTGCTGGGCTTGGTGGTTACAGAGGCAGGAGGATGACCCATGAGTTTGAGTTCAAGTTCAAGGCCAGCCTGGGTCTACATAGTGAGTTTCAGGCCAGTCAGGGCCCTGTCTCAGGAAACCACAAGGAACACATTAATTTTGTGGCAGTATTGCTGATGGAACCCCAAGCTTTGTGTGTGCTAGACAAACTCTCCACTACTGAACCACCCCGGCCACTAAGTATTATGAATGTGCTTACTATTAGTGCTGTGTTGGGAATAGAACCCAAGGCCTTTTTGTGTGGTGTGTACATGCATATTTATATGTATGCAGGCACACACATGAGATTTACATTGGGATCTTCCTCAGTCACTTTTCCTCTTGGTTTCTAGAGACAGGACTCACACTGAACCTAGAATTCAATGAGTAGATTAGCTGGCCAGCAAGCTCCTGGGATTCCCCTGTCTCTGTCTCCCCAGTGCCGGGGTTAAAGGCACATGACATCACACCCACCTCTTAAGTGTGTCCTGGGGATCTGAACTCAGGCCTTCTTGTTTGCATAGCAAGTGCTTTACCCATGGGGCGTGTGCATCTGCATATGCCACCCAAACACACACACACACACACACAAAGGCCTTGCTGAGGAGATGCCTCAGTGAGTAAAGTACCATTACGTCCCTCCTCCCTGTCCCATTCCACTGAGGGCCCTCCTCACTGGGATTGCTGGTGTTCACCATGGCATTGTGGGTTATGAGTGGTGGGATAGTTATGGGAGGCCATGCCTCTGGGTATTCCCTCCCACCCTGTGGCTCTTACAACCTTTCCATTCGCCTCTCTGGCAAAGTTCCCTGAGCCATGGTGGGTGTGTTTCAAGTCCACTTCAGTGTTGCCCAGGCTGGTCCTTGAACTTATGGGGCTCCTTGGCTCCAGCCTCCCAAGCGCTGGGGTTGTAGGCATGAGCCATCATGGTCACGCACATGAGACAAATGCTTCACCACTGATCTACACCTTCAGTCCCCAGGGACGTATGTGTGACAGATAAGTGCTCCAACTCTGAGCTATACCCCAGCCATCTAGTCAGCTTTGCTTGTGCCTCTTGACTGGGAACTGTGGCTACGTTCAGTGGTAGAGGGCTTACCTTGCCGTGCAAGACCCTAGATCCAGCCTTAGCACTCAAAAAGATTTAAAAAAGATAAAATATTTCACAGGAATATGTCAAGAATTGAGGTACTTGGGGAGATGACTCAGTAGTGAAGAGCACTTGCTACAAGTCTCGGGGCCTGAGACTGAGTTCAGGTCCCTAGGAACCCACAAACCACAGGACATGGCCATGTATGTCCATAACCCCAGTCTGCCTCTAGAGTGACCCTCACCCCCTCTCTTGTTGGGCAGTATGGCTGTGCGTAATGTCTCACCCTCTGATTCCTCCCTGATAGTGAGTGGCACGGCAGGGCTGGCTGGCCTCAAGGAGGACATTGACCGGCTACGAGCTGACATGAATCACTCACTGGTGGAACTTGGCAGCTTGTTAGGTGAGTGGAAAGAACCAGCAGGTTGCACGACTCCTTGTGAGTGACTCTGAGTGAGTGAAGTCTGTGTCACTGGTATACGCGAGCAGTGCACAGCTTGTATGACACTCCAGAGTAAACAAGGACCTTTAACCACTGAGCCAAGTACATAGCATTGTATGACTCTGGGACCACCTGAAAGCATCCTGTCTTGTCCCCAGGTCATACCAGGGTCACCTGTCCTGATGGCTGGCTCCTCTTTGAGAACAAGTGTTACTATTTCTCTCCAAGCACCAAGTCATGGGATGAAGCCCGGATATTCTGCCAGGAGAATTATTCCCATTTGGTCATCATTGATAGCTTTGAAGAACACGTGAGTTTCCCTGCTGAGCAGGGCCAGTGTGCATGACTTATGGGCTGTACTTGTGTTTCCCAGGCGGGGAGAACTTGGATTTATTCATTTATTTTTCAAGGGAGGGTCACACTGTAGCCCAGGCTCATCTGGAAGTCACTCTGTTAGTTCCAGACTGGCCTTGAACTCAAAGCCATACTCCTACCTCAGCCTCCCAAGTGCTAGGGATTAAAGGTGTGTGCCATCACACCTGGCTCCCCTTAACTTTTTTAAAACATATTTTAATTATTTATTTGCAAGCAGAGAGAGAGGGAGAGAGAGAGAGAGAGAGAGAGAGAGAGAGAGAGAGAGAGAGAGAGAGAGAGAGAGAGAGAGAGAGGAGACCCAGAGACACACACATGCAGAGAATGGACATGCCAGGGCCTCCAGCCACTGCAAACAAACTCCAGATGCGTGCACCCTTTGTGCGTCTAGCTTTATGTGGGTGCTGGGGAATAGAACTTGGGTCATTAGGCTTTGCAGGCAAGTTCTTTCACCACTGAGCCACCTCTCCAGCTCCATCCCTTAACTTTTAGCCCATCTATTCATTATATGTCAAGTAGACTTTAAAGTTTGGATCTCACTACACGCTCAGGCTGGCCTGACCTGCTGGGATCAAGTGATTCTCCTGTCTCAGTTTTTCAAGTGCTGGGATTTTGCATACGTACCTCCATGGCTGCCAAAAATTTTCTGATTTTATTTTACATTATCGCCCTAAGATATCCAGGGTGGCCTGGAGTTTGTGATCCTCCTAGCTCAGCCTCCTGAGTGCTGGGGTGATGTCTTAGCCACACGCTGCTGGGATGACTCTCCAAACCAGGAACAGTTTGGGAAGAAGGTATTTACTGAAGGAACAGATCCAGGGGAAGTTCCAGAATGTCGAAAGAGGCTGGCCTCCTTTCACAGACCCAAGCAGAGAGAGGAACCCATCACCAGCACCTCAAGCAAGCACACCCAAACTTTCAAAAAGCAGGAACTCTGGGCTTGAGCTCAGACTGCTCTTTGTATATGTATAGCTGGAGTTCCAGACCCACCCTAGACACACCCTGGGGCTGGATGCTAGGATCCAGCCAAGGTGACACATCCTCCAGCCAGGCAGCTGGAGAAAAACTTCAATAAACTTGAATCTATTGGGGGAGATTCATTCAAGCTGGCACAGGTGACAAGTATGTCCCTCCACACCTGGATTGGGCTTCTCTGAGTGTCAGCCATTTTTCTGGTTCTGGCTCAGTCCCTGGAGCACCAGGCTGCCTTGAGCGGTCCCATTCTCCCAAAGCAAGTCTGTTGGGGTCTGATGTCTCTCTTCCATGATCCCTGCTGTTTTGGGGATGCAGGGATTTTTCTGTTCCTTCTATTCATTCTGGGGTATAACAGCTGGAAGAGCATGAGGGTGTGGCTCAGTGGTAGAGTGTTTTCCCAGCATGTGTGAGGCCCTGCGTTCTGAAACTGGGTGGAGGTGAACCAGGCCATCCCCAGCACTGGAAAAATAAATTAAAATTAAGAAGAAAAAAGTCCCAGAGGCCTCCCGAGGCTCCTTTCAATGACAAGCCCTTTCCACTGTGTGGTTTCTTGAGACTCCCCAGGGCTTTAACTATGAAGCTTTTTTTCTTGCTTTACCCCCTCTCTTTACTGTCAACAATTAGCTACATTGCATGGGCAAGTCTTATGACCCCCATTTCCCTCCTCCCTGTCCCCAACCCACTGGGGGCATCCTCAGTCCTTTTTTAAAGTCCAGAAGCCCAGGGCTCTCTGGGACCAGGTGCAGGCTTCATTCCTCGCCTGAACCCACCATGTCTATACAGTCAACACTCTCTGTGGGCCATTTCCCCCACATCTCAGAGAGCCTCGTGACAGGTTGCTGGGATTATCATTTGCATACAGCACAATGCACAGATCACACTAGCTTGCTCTGACAAATGTAACTGCCAACCGGACCAAGATTCCTGAAAGTCTCCCCACTTCTTTCTAGCTCCCCTTCCCTGCATGGCTACCAGTAAAGTCCCTTCACCATAGAGTACTTGGCCTGCAGAGGACTTGCTCTGAATCGGTTTCTTCCCAGTCTTTTGTCTGTGGCACAAACCCTTTCTCTTAGGCTCTAAGCCTGGGTCAGCGAACAGCTTTGGAGGCTGAAAGTCCAAACAGCTTGGTGCTGGCTGGTGAGGCCTCTAGGCTGGTCCCAGCTGGAAAGATGGTGCCATGTGGGAGTGTCAGAGGGAGAGACTGTGTGAAGCAGAGACCAGGGGGGACCAGCCGGGCTCTTTTCATAGTAGCTGTTCTCATGGTAACTGAGTGACTCTCCCAGCCCAGCAGACACAGTCAGTAACCTGATCCCCCTAAGGCTCCACCTCTCAAAGTTCCCAAGGCTCAGTGCTGACAGATCACATCTGGCAGGTAGGGTTGTGGTGGCATGAGGACAAGGAAGGATATGGGGGTGCCTTCTCAGGTCTTGAATACTCAGCCGTCCCACTGTGGGGTCGTGTGGAACAAGGGAGGCTGAGTAGAATCTGGACTTGCAGCAGTTCGTGGCCAAGGCTCATGGCTCCCCGCGGGTGTACTGGCTGGGCCTGAATGACAAGAAGCGCGAGGGGGACTGGAGGTGGCTGGATGGGTCTCCTGTCACATTAAGGTAAGTTTCCTGGGGTGTCTTTCTCCTCTGTGGGCCCTGACCATGGGGCCAGAGGGAGGTGATGGAAGTGGGTGCAGGGAGCATTGCATAGCTATGCCTGGCACACCTGTCCCCCAGCTCTGGTTATTCCTCATGGTCCTTCAGAGCACTCGGAAGGCCCTTTGTGGCATAGTGTGCGTGTGGCTCTGGGACTGAACTTAGAGCCTTATGCATGCGTATGTGCTCCACCCGAGCCCCAGCCTCTTTTTACAGGTGTGTCTTGAGACAGGGTCTGGCCTCGAACTTGTGATCCACTTGCCTAGCCTTCTAAGTCACTGGGAGTCTAGCCAGATGCTCTCCGAGAGCTCTATTCTTGCTTTCTCATGGGAGTGACGTATTTGTTATTTTCCTGGCTTATTTCGTGCAGCGCAGGGTCCTCCCGCTCCACCAGTGTTGTCCCCAGTGGTAGGATTCTCAGCTCCCTGAGTGCTGGGATCACAGATCCATACTGCTCCCTGCGGACAGCCACGTCATAGACTAGCTTTACATTGTCCCCATGCACAGGTCTCCCTTGTTTACGTTCCTTCTTCTCTGCTTTCTCCTTCTCGCCTTTCTCTCTCTCCTCCTTCATCCCTCTCCTTGGCCTCTGATTCCTCCACCCAGTTTCTGGGACCCACAGGAGCCCAACAACTTCCTCGAAGAGGACTGCGGCAGCATGAACAAAGGTGGCACCTGGAACGACCTCTCTTGCACCAAAACTACATATTGGATTTGTGAGCGAAAGTGTTCCTGTTGACCCTGGGACTGCAGCCGGGGTCTGTGCTGTAGTGGGCCTCCTTGGGGGGAGGGTCTCCTGTCCTCTCTCGTGGAAGGATCCACCTTCTTCATGACCCAGCATGGATGCACTGGAAACTCAGCCGTCCCGCTGTAGAAAGTTCTGGGCTGTGGGCCATCCCTTCCCAAGGAGGCAAGCAGGAGAGATGTGGTGTGGGGTGCTGTCCACTTCTGTGATCTGGAGGACATTTGCCAAATTTCCAGTCGTCTCTCTTGAGAAGCCTGGAGCTCTGGGCTGACATTGAACTCACGATGAAATACCTGTAACCTGGCCTGAGCTCCCGGACTGCTCACCTGGCATGGAGTGACATCTGGAAAGAGGCAGCGGCAAAGTCAGTCGGGACAGTCTCCTTCTGTGAAATCTTGGGTGACATTTGCACGAGCTACACGGTAGATCCAGACCTGACTCGGGGACCTTCTGGAAAGGCCCCAGCTGCCTCCAGCAACACCTCCACACAATCTGGCTGGGTCACACAATGTCTTGGACCCACAGGACAGTGATGGGGTTCCTGGGCCTGTGTACCTGGGAGCTGCAGGCAGGCTGTGAAGATTTGTGATGTCGCGATGGCTCATGTTGCGGGTGCGGGCACTGGCCGGAGCTGCTGCCTCTTTCTGCGTGGCCGCTTCTCACAGTGTCTGCTCACAGTGCCATCACTGCCCCACTGCCTTAGCTCCCCAGGCCCACTACATGCAGATATAGACTGGGCAGCTTAAGCAACAGAAACGTTTGTATTGTCCTCTTTTTTTGGCTTGTTTTATTGAGATAGAGTTTTACTATGTAGTTCATGCTGGTCTAGAACGTGCAATCCTCCTGCCTCAGCCTCCCCAGTGCTGGGTTTCCTGACTCAGAAATGAATTTCTTCCCAGTTCCAGAGGCAACAGTTCCTAGCTCTGGAAGTCAGCAAGGTGGCTCTCTTAGGGGGCTGCTCTTCTGAGCTCGGGAACACTGGGCTTGTCCTCAAGTCTTCCCGTGGTGTGTCCATGCCCCAGTGTACTCTTAAGGATCCAGACACATTGCACTAGGCCCCTCCCTAATGACCTCATGTTATCTTAATGATGGGAACTCCTCTCTCCGGGAGATGGCTGGGGATAAGGCTCAGTGATTAAAAGTGCTTGCTGAGGTTGGGCTTGGTGGCACACACCTTTAGTCCCAGTACTTGGGAGGCTGAGACCCCACCTTGAAAAAAAGCCCTGAAACCAACCAACCAAACAAACAAAAAGAGTGTTTGCCACTTAAACACGAGGGCCTCTTGGCCCAGAGACTGCTAAGCTCACCTCCCCAGAACCCACATAAAGAGCTTGGTGTGGCCAGGCACATCTATAATCTTAGTCTGCCAGGGTGGGTGGTGGAGACCGGAGAATTAGAGAATCATTGGGGAATAGCAGCTCTGGGTTGTGGGAGAGACCCCATCTCAAGGAAATATGTGGATGGGCCACGAGAGAAGGGCCCCGCATGTCCTCTGGCTTCTACATGCACACAGACAGGCACAAGTGTCTGCACACACCTGTGCATACACCATACATCACACATACCATGCACACAACACAAATATTCTACACATAGGCATACAAAAAACCCACAAAAAACAAGCCCCATCACTCCAAATATAGTCATTTTCTAATGCACATGTAATTTCAAGGGGATGTAATTCACCTCACAACACCCACTAAGTGCCACAGGTGCCCTTTCTTCACTGTGACCCAGCTAAGCACGCGCCACTCAACACGTTTCCTTGAGAACCCCTTATGTTTCAGGGGTGGACATTCATTCCCCAAATGTATCACTTATTGGTCCACAAGAGCCCTTACAGGACACCTGAATCTTTCCTGTTGTGAATATGCACTGAAGCTCTTAGCACAAGTGACCATTGGGGAGGTTGGGACTCACTTCCTGTTCCCCTAGTCATCACTACCCAAGCCCACATAGTGGGTGCTCTTCACCCAAGGGCTGCTTATCTGGACGCAAGGGACGTTCTCACATGTCAAGAGGGGAAGCTGAGGTTTCCCCCGATATATGTGTGGCTGTGGCCGCATCTATGGGTCACACCGAGGACCCCGGGGGCGCCGGCCCCAGCCTATTTCCCTTCCGCACCTCGCACAATTGTCCAACTGCAGAGAGATAGGTGCATGAGAGACAGGTGTATGTAAAGAGCAAAGGCCAGATACTTGAGGTGGAGAAAATCGATGACACAGCCTGTACTGCCCAGCCCTGAGGGGTGTGGGTGCCCGTGGAGGCTGGAGGCTGATACTGCCTCAGAGCAATCCAGAAAGACAGCAGTGGTCTCTCACCTGAGCCCAGAGCTCACAGCTCGGCTGGTCCATCTAGCCAGCTTGCCCTGGCAATTCTGTTTCCACCTCCTGAGTGTTGGGGATTCCAAGTTGGCCACCATGCCAACCTGGCATTTACGTGGATGCTGGGAATCCTAACTCAGGCCTCATGCTTGTACGGTAATGGCAGGGCTTTATCCACTGAGCCATTTCCCCATCCCCAGTCTCTGTTTAAATTTGCAGTATTTTTTCACAATGTATTCATGATTATATAAAACATTAAAAAAATTTGTGTCAAGGGTTCACGGGTATGAGCGTTTTCTTTTTCTTTCCACTGGGGCCCCTGGGTGGGTCTTCCTCACTTTACCCACTGGGTCACATGCCGGTCATTTCAGAAAATGCTTTCTCAGACCCACTCAGAAGCATGTACCAACTACGTAGGCATCTCTCCATTCATTTGAGCGGAGCTTTGCCTCATGAGGTCTGAGGGTAAAGGCAGTGAAAGCAAAGGAGACAGCCTGAGGGATTCTCCATCAGACAGGGAGGGAAGCAGCAGGAAGCCGCTAGCTTGAGAGCGCCTGGTGGTTTGAGGGATTGAAGAAGTTTGCAGAGCCAGTCTAGAATGAGAAGGTCAGGATTTGAGTACAGGCTCTGAAAGGGGCCTCTTCATTTACAGATGTCAAGAAGGTTCCAGGGACAATCATGATCTGGCCTCCCAGGAACAAGAACCGGCTGAACATGTCATAAGGTGGAAGTTTTTCATTTGTGAGACAAAACACCAGCCAGAAGCAGCTTGTGGAAAGAAAGGGTTATTTTGGCTCACGGTTTGAGAGACGTTTCTGCTGAGGAGGGGAAAGTATGGTTGGAGCAGACGGCCGACGAGCTGATGTCACAACGTGACATCATCAGGGAGGAGGCAGACGGCTCAAAAGCACCAAAGGACTCTTACACCCCAAAGCCTGCCCCCAGTGACTCACCCCCTTCAGCAAGGCTCCATCTCCTGAAAGCTCCACAGACTTCCTAAACAGCACCACAAACGTGAGTTTATGGGGGATGTTTACGTTCAAACCACCACCAAGGAGATCTCCAGGGCTGGGGATGAGGCTGAGTGCTGGAGCTGTAGCCTCACTAGAGCTCCTTCCCTATCACAGCAAAAATAAAATAAAGAGAGATCCAATTTCACACACATTTATTGAAAGCTTGTGATGGAGAGCAAGCATATTGGGAAGTGAAATCTATGTATTTTCTAGCCACAAATGATACGTAGAAAGTTTCCACTTGTCCTTAGCTTCATTCCTTATGTTGCCAACAAGACAGATGCATGGTTATGATTTCTACGTGAAGTTGAATTTTCTAGTTTTAATATTTTCATTTGTTCTGAAAAAATAAAAGATATTAAGATTAACAGTGGATTAAGGGCAAACCCGAACCAATTAAACAATCAACTCTCCAACCAGCTATTCAAGTGACCAGTCATCCACCTAGTCAACAACCATCCATCATCCATCTGGCCAGCCATCCGGTTAGTCAGCCAACCACCCCCTAGAATGGAGATAGAGCAGACGTGAGCTAAAGTTGGCTTCATCTACAACAAGGTAGGAGTTCCTTGAATTAGACACAGGTCTTGTTTTCTTTATCTTATAGTGGCAGGACTTCTAAAAAATTCAGGATGCAAATGTCTTATTTCTTATTTATTTACTGGTTTTTCAAGGTAGGGTCTTGCTCTATCCCAGGCTGGCCTGGAATTCACTATGTAGTCTCGGGCTGGCCTTGAACTCATGGCGATCCTCCTTCCTCTGCCTCCTGAGTGCTAGGATTAAAGATGTGTGCTACCAAGCCTGGGCAAATTTATTAAAATTTTTATTACTTATTTGAAGAGAGAGAAAGAGAGAGCACACCAGAGTCTCCTGCCATTGTAAAGGAGCTCCAAATACATGTGCCACTTTGTGTATCTGGCTTTATGTGGGTACTGGAGAATCAAATCAAGGCTATCAGGCTTTGCAAGCAAGAACCTTAACCACCGGGACACCTCTCCAACCTATACATTTCTTTCTTTTCTTAAAATGTTATTTATTTGCAAGCAGAGAGACAGAGAGAGAAGAGAGACAGAGAGAATGGGCACCCCAGGGCCTCCTGCCACTGCAAAGAAACTCCAGAGGCAGGTGCCACTTTGTGCATTGGGCTTTACATGGGTACTGGGCAATTAAACCTGGTTCATTAGGCTTTGCAGGCAAGTGCCTTC
>PVHP010018948.1:22392-32594 GCA_004024765.1 Zapus hudsonius
AGAGGAAGAGAGAGAGAGAGAGAGAGAGAGAGAGAGAGAGAGAGAGAGAGAGAGAGCACACCAGGGCCACCTTGTGGGTCTGGCTTATGTGGGACCTGGGGAATTGAACCTGGGGCCTTAGGTACTGGAGGCAAGTGCCTTAACCGCTGAGCCATCTCTCCAGCCCTCCTTTCCTCTTCTTTTCTCTCTCCTACCCTCTCATCCTTTCTTCTCTTTTTCTTTCTGTCTCCCTTTCTTTTTTTTTTTTCCGAGGTAGGGTTTCGCTCTAGTCCAGGCTGACCTGGAATTCACTATGTAGTCTCAGGGTGGCCTTGAACTCATGGTGATCCTCCTACCTCTCCCTCCCGAGTGCTGGGATTAAAGGCCTACGCCACCATGCTTGGCCATTCTTTTTTATTTTATTTTTTTGGCCATTCTTTTTTAAACAAGTATTTTTATTTATTTGTGGGGAGGGAGAGAGAAAGTGTGGTCATGCCAGGGCCTCTTGCCACTGCAAATGAACTCTAGATGTGCCACATTGTGCATCTGGGAAATTGAACCCAGGATGGCAGGCCTTCCATACAAGTGTCCTTAACCACTGAGCCATCTCCACAGCATGCAGATTTATTTTGGACATACTGTCAAGCACAGGACCTGCTGTGGCTCGAGTATGTGTCCCCTGAACTGGTGTTGGAAATGTAATCTCCCAAAACACATGTTAATCCTACACTGGAGAAGTGGGTGGAGTGTGCTGACAATTCTGAATCTATTAATGGATTCTTGAATTAATGGGCGGTGGAGGGAGAGGTTCAAAGACAGGAAGGAAAGTAGCCATGAATGAAACCTCTGAGATCATGGGTCAAAATAAACCTTTTTCCCCACCCAAATTGATGGTCTTTGGCAACAACTCTAGCAGACAAGCCTTCCTCGTCCTCTCCAGCAAAGGGAACTGTGAGGAGAGAAAGGCTCTGGGGAAGAGGGTGTGGGAGACACCGGAGCAAGGCCCAGGCGTCCATACCTCGCAGTGTTTAGAGTCAGGACCAACCTTGCTGGAGAGCCTGTGGGTGCTTGATTCAGATTGTGATTTCTTGATATGTGAACCCTCTTTTGGCATTGCTCCCACACCTGGCACCTCAGAGGAAGTGCTGGTTTGGGAACATTAGCAGAAAGGAGAAGAAGATAGAGTAATTATTCAAAATGCAGCACGTCTGTTCAGCGGAGTGTTCTTCACTCACAGAAAGGATGGGAATTCTGACGTGCTACAAGGTGGGTGAGCCTTGAAGACTACGCCAAGTTGTAGAAGGTTGGGAACAAACACTGAAGAAGAGGAGACAGGTTGTGGGATGGTGACACGACAGGACCTCAGAGAATTTGTAACTGAGAGAGCTCACAGGGTGAACTCCCCCTGGAGACATGCATGGCTCAAAGGGGAGCTCGCATTTTATTCGGAGGGAAAAGTCCATCTACTCTTGAGGTTTTAGGTAGAATGTTCGAGTGTAGGTGTAACTGCTTAGGGACATTAAAGACAGCACATCTGGGGAATGCGGGTGGAAGCTGATCAAGAAACAAGTTCATACTTGAAAGAGGAGCTCTGCAAATTCCCTGTGCAGGGGTGGCTGAGGAAAAACGTAACTGACATGCTAGCCTTTAAAAAGATCAGAACGGGGGCTGGAGAGATGGCTCAGCAGTTAAGGCACTTGCCTGCAAAGCCTAATGACTGCAGTTCCATTTCCCAGTACCCACGCAAAGCCAGATACACAAAGTGGAGCATGCATCTGGAGTTCATTTGCAGGAACTAGAGGTTCTGACACGTCCATTCTTTCTGATTCTCTTCTATTTCTCTCTGCTTACAAATAAAAAATCCAAAAAAAGAAAAACAGAAACTATATAAAGACAGTATATGTGATTAATGAGACATATCTACTGCTGGCGATTAGCACTGTGCTCATAAGGCAGGTGAGGAGTGGGCTGAAAGTTGAGCTTTGACTCCCAACACCAAGCGCAGAAAGCCAACACAAAAGGTTGGCCTTTTGTGTGACCTGTGTATGTAAGGACTGAGGATCAAGTCAGCCAGAGAGTAGAGCGGTGGTAGCCAGGCTGCAGGTGGGACAATGGGTACACAGTTCTTAGGGTTCTGTAGGGACTGAGAATCAAGAAAGCCAGAGAGATAGCACCTGCTCTGGCCAAGGTCCCCCTGGGCACTGCCAAGGCCTGGAGTGGATCACGCTCTGTGATGGGGACATTCTTGTCCACTGTAGGACACTATAGCCATCTCTAGGCTCCTCCCACTAGATGCCAGGAACACTCACTCCCTGCTGTGACAACTGGATGTAATTTCATCATGGAACTCTTTTGTTGAGACTTTTTGTTCTAATGATTGAAAACCCAGTGCTTATTACGCACTAGTACACCTTATCTTAGACTAGTGTCCACGGGCAAAATTAAGCCAGGTGTGGTGGCACACGCCTTTAGTCCCAGCACTTGGGAGGCAGAGGTAGGAGGATAGTTGTGAGTTTGAGGCCCATCTAGGACTACATAGTGAGTGCCAGGTCAATCTTGGCTGGAGTATGATCTTACCTTGGGAAAAAAACCCAAAAGTCAGGCAAAATTTAGGTGGTTTAATTAAAGATCATCTTAATTGGCTTCATTGTCAATTGGAGAATTGGACACTTTGTTCATAAATAGAATAAGTGTTCCCTATAGAGTTCTTAAAATATATAAGGTGGGACTGGGGAGGTGGCTTAGCAGTTAAAGGCACTTGCTTGCAAAGCCTGTTGGCTAGGGTTCAATTCCCTGGTACTCATTAAAGTCAGCTGCACAAAGTGGCAGGTGTGTCTGCAATTAATTAGCAGTGCCAAGAGGTCCCAGTGTGCCCATTTTATCTCTGTTCTTTCAGTAAATAGAAATATTAAAAATATATTAGTATGGAGACAATACCACCTTTTCCTGCAGTTTTCCCACTTGCTGCATTTCTTTTCTCGATGTTTTTTTAATATATATTTATTGTCCATAATGAGTTACCTTATTTAGTGGGCAAACAATGAATTGTTATCCCCATCGATGTTTTTTTAAAAGATATATATTTGTTTATTTGCAAGGGGAGAGGGAAGGAGAATCGACACACTAGGGCCTTTAGCTGCTGCAAACAAGCTCCAGATGCACACGTCACTTTGAGCATCTGGCTCTACGTGGGTACTGGGGAATGGAACTTGAGACGTTAGGCTGACCTGAAACTCACTATGCAGTTCCAAACTGGCCTTGAACTCACAGAGATTCTCCAACCTCTGTCTCACAAGTGCAGGGATTTAAGGCATGCACCACCACAACTGGCCACTTCTTATTTATAATCAATATTTAAAAATATTTGTATCCTTGAGAGATAGGGGGAGGCAGAGAGAGTGAGTATGGGGGTGCAGTGGACTCCTACCTCCACAAAACAATTACAGACACATGTACCACTTTGTGCATTGTCATTCTGTTTTCCCCTGTGGTTCTGGTGCCACGGGTCACCATGGTAGCTGTGTTTAGTCTGTAGCTGAGCTGGAAGGAAGCAGGGTGGTTCTGCAGAGCTGGACGCCCGAGTAGGGTGAAGCCGGCGAAATACGAGAGAAAACTCTTGGGACACAGCCTTTATGAGTGTGATGAACAGATGTTTTGTTTATTGTGAGAGGTTATATTTATAGAGAGAAGAAGCCAGGAGGACTAGGGGCAGGGGAGAGCAAGGGGATTGGTTAAGAAGGGTGGTAAGTGGGTTCCTCGACAGTGGATAGGTGAGGGCAGATAACCTGTGAATGCCTAATTTGCATAACTTGACTGGCGGGAAATATGTGATTCTGGATGTGAGTCCGGTGGTGGCAGCTTACGGAGAGACTGTCACCTATTGTCAGCCCTGCTGGGGTGAGAACATAGGGCTCATTGTGGCTTGCTTAGGGAGCCAGGAGTTTTAGGGTTAAGGGTGGGGGTGGAGAAGCTCCTACCAGGATCTCAGAGCAGAGACAACCCAGGGCTTCAGCCTGCCTCAAACTTCCCTTAACCCCATATCCTCCGTGCCCCTTTTAGCAAGGCACTAAGTGCATCTAGCTTTACATGTGTGATGGAGAATTGAAACCAGGTTGTCAGGCTTTGCGATCAGCACCATTAACAGCCGAGCCATGTCTCCAGCCCCATTTCCAATTTTCATCCATTTCCCCGAGATTCCCTTTGACCCTATGTGGTATCTGTACAAGCCTTTGGATGCTCCCAGGGCCAGGATGGTGTGCACACCTACTGTGAGGTCCTTTTTCTTATCTAGCAGCTCTCTCAGGGTCCCCAGTTCACAGTACTCTCTGATGATGGAGAATTGAGGCGGACTCAATGATGTAGAGCAGCAGATTCTATGAAGACGCAGCCCCACCTAGAGCTCCCACCACCTAGAGAACAGCTCTCAGCTTTTCTCTACAGACACTCAGCTCCAGTATGAGAACCATTTCTCCATCAGCCCTATGCTTCCATCACACGTAGTCTGCTCACAGACCTCCTGGTTCATCAAAACAGAGGGGGGAGAGAGGGGGGAGATAAGCGAACACCAGCAAACACCAAGAGCCAGAGCTCTCTACCCACCTAGTGTGGCTAGACTACAAAATCTGAACTCAGTGACAAACCCCTTTGCCAGCAGGGCTCCACCTGCTGGAGACCAAGATGCAAGCTTAATCAGAAATACCTCAGGCTATGGGAGACTTACATTCACAGTCAAAGTACCACAGGAATTTAGAATTTCAGATCCCAGCACAGGAAGGTACCCTGTAAAATGTGTAGGAGAGTTTGTATGGCGATATTATCAATATGTCTTGGTGGGAGAGAAGCAGTGTTGCGAAGAGTTCAGCTGCAGGAGTAAATTCTCAATGAACATGAGAGCAGATTCAGTATCGAAGTATCTGTGAAGAGAATTATGGGGCCTGCTAATCTCACATATATATATATTCACATATATAATCTCATATATATATTCACATTTGATAGTATTATACATTTCTGATGTATACAGCAAATGAAGATAAGTCTTTGTTACTAATTTCATTACTAATGAATTTTTAGCAAATAATATAATCACTGTGTTATTTATCCTTTTATTTATTAATTTATTTTGAGGCAGGGTCTCACTGTAGCCCAGGCTGACCTGGATCTCACTCTGTAGTGCCCGTCTAGCCTCAAAGACAAAGTGATCCTTGTACCTCTGCCCTCCAAGTGCCAGGATTATAGGTGTGCATCAACATGTCCAGCTTTACATTTAGAATTTTTTTAGGTTGGAGAGTTTGATTAGTGGTTACAGTGCTTGCCTACAAAGGCTAGCAACTCAAATTTGATTTCACAGTTCCCAAATAAAGCCAGATGCACAAGGTGGCACACACATCTTGAATTCATATGCAGAGACTGCAGGCCCAGGTGTACCCATTCTCTCAGTCTGATTCTCTTCTCCTCTCTCTCTTTCTCTTGCCCTCTCCTTACAAATAAAACAAAAGTAACTTTAAAAATTCATTGATTAGTTATCTTCCCGTGTGTGTGCATGCATGCGTGTGTGTTTGTGTGTGCCTGTACATGTGAAGGTTCAAGCATGGCAGAATTTCTTTATGATGCACACAAAGACCAGAAATGCTTTTGCCAACTTTTCTGTCTGGCTTTATAAGTAAAACAAACAGCCAAACAAACAAAACCCCCAAATAAACTGGTTGTGGTGCTGCATACCTTTAGTATTTTAATTTATTTATTTGCAAGGAGAAAGAGGGAGTGAGAGAGAGGAAGAGAGAATGGGTATTCCAGGACATGCAGCCACTGTAAATGAACTCCAGATGCATGCATTACTTTGTGCATCAGGCATTGCATGGGTAGTGTGCATAGGAACCAGGGCTATTAGCATTGCAGTCAAGTGCCTTAATCACTGAATCATCTTTCCAGCACCAATAAAATATGGTAAGCCAGCTATTTCTTTGCACCTTTAATCCTGGCACCCAGCAGGCAGGGTAGGAGGATTGCCCTGAATTCAAGTGCATCCTGGGACTACAGTGTGAGATCCAGTCGGGCAAAGGAAAAATGAGATGCTGCCTCAATAAATAAGCAATAAATAAATAATTTTTAAGACAAGTACAGTAGCACACAAATTTTATCCTAGTATTTGGGAGAAAGAGTCCAGAGAATCACTATGAGTTCCATGCTAGCTGGAGGATACACTCTGAATCTAGGTCAGCCAGGGGCTAGAGAGAAAACCTAATTTGAAAACAAAACAAAAAAACACAATGTGTATTTTGAGAATAAAGCTTTGTCTGATATTCCTATAGCCAAGTGAATCCACACAGGACAAATGAAGTGCAAGTTATTTCTTTCTCAGATACTGAGAAGTACAACAACCACACAAGAAATGTAGACACAGTAAACATAATGAAAAAATGTTATTGATACAAAGCAGAAAATATGACCACTGGAACAGACTAGAACGAATAAAGGCAGACTCATGTCTACATGGAAACACAATAACCTGTAAGAAGAGTGATACCCATGAATGGGAAAAGAACAGATCATTTAATAACAAGTGGAGAGAACACTGATTCATAGTTAAAAAATGATACCCTTTATAATGTTACATACTAAGGTGGATTAGAAGAAGACTACAGCCTAGAAACTTTTTTTTTGAGGTAGGATCTTAATCTAGCCCAGGCTGGCCTCAAACTCACAGGGATCCTCCTATGCACAAAGTGGCTCATGCATCTGGAATTCCTGTGTATTGGCTATGGGTGCTGGCACTCCCACATTTATTTTCTCTCTGTTCATCTCCCTCTTCATCCCTATTTCTCTTTGTCTCTGCCTGCTTGCAAATAAGTAAGAAAAACAGCTTTTCTATTAATATAAAAACCTGAAACAGACACAGAGACCCACACACTAGCAGAGAAGACTGCAGAGCAGGCCCATGTCTGTCTGTCCCCATGACCTACATTCCACATTCCTGCAGATCTGATTCATCTTAGTGCAAAGGGATGGTGGCAGCAAATATTCTGGAATCAGGTATTTAAATTCTTTAAGACATACACAAAAGCAAAAAAAAGACATACACAAAAGCAAATAAATAGTTTTGAAAATATTTTATGTGTAGGCAGACTTAGGAAGATGGAGAGAAAAAATGAGGGAGGATGAATGAAAATGAATGGGCACACCAGGTATCCCAGACACTACAAGCTAACTCTAGGTGCATGCACCACTTGGTACATCTAGTTTATGTGGGTATTAGGCAATGGAAGTTTGAGATTTAGAATTTGCAGGGCATACTTGAAAGGATCAGCCATCTCTACAGCCCAATAAACAATTTTTTTTCCATTTTTCTTTTTTTTAAGTCTTAAATATATTGTCCATAATAAGTTACATTATTCAGTGGGCAAACAATGAGTTGTTATCCCCAATTCCCCAATGCCCCCCTGCCCATCCCCAATCAGCTGGATATCCTCCTCCGTGGGCCGTCTTGATCAGTCCTTGTGGCAGGTGACCATGGATAGCCTAGTACTCAGCCCGTTCCTCCTGGCCCAGGTGTGTTGTTACTGAAGGGTGCCATGCCTCTGCATAGTCTCCGCCACCACGGCTCTTACAATCTTTCTGCCCCCTCTTCCACATAATTCCCTGAGTTGTGGTGGATGAGTATTAAGGCTGCTTTAAGGTTGTGAGTTTAGGGGTCTTTGTGTCGAAGATCGTTGGTTTCTGTCTCACTGGCTTATCCTGTGTAGATTGAATGTCTGTGGCTGTGGGTCCCTCGTTCCTCCTGTCATTCTCTGTGGGGTTCCATATGGATCCTCCACAGTATGACTGTGGTGGCTCCTCTCTTGCCAGAATCTCAGGTATCGGCCTACGGTCGGTTGGTAGGGTTAGATGGGCCCCAGCTCTCTCGCTGCATCCTGAAAAATACAAGCACAATCTCCATCGGAGAGTGTGATCAGTGTAGATTAACAAATATACACATTTCTGGTTTACCTAGATTCTATTTTTGGTAGCCTCCCAGTCAATCGCTCCCATAGTGCATCTTGTCTTGGGAGCCCAAGAGTACGGGATCCAGTGACTATCGCCCTGAATCCCAAGTTCCAGACAAGGGATTCCCCTCACTAAGTGGAAAAATGGCAGAATTTGAAAGCTGTTGATTGTCTCCGCCAGGCCCAGGCTCCTCCGTTGCACAAGTGCTCCTTTCTTGGTTTGCTGTTCTCTCCCAGTAGGGAGTGTGGTCAGCCTACTCATGACCGCAGATTGTGTTTCCTGTCAGTGGTCTCTGTTTAATCCAGCTGTTGTTGATCATTTTCTCCTGGCAGCCTGTGCAGTGCCTTCTAGAACTACACTAACTGCCTTCTGGGGGCTAGACACATGCCTTCAATCCCAGCAGGTAGGAGGCTGAGGAAGGAAATCATGGATTCCAGGCCAGCCTGGGCTGCAAAAGTGAGATCCTGTCCCCCCCCCAAAAAAAAGACAAAATAGTGTTTATTAATAACTCCAACTCAGGCTGGGATTGGTGGCACACACCTTTCATCCCAGCCTTCTGGTGGTTGAGGCAGGAGGATTGCTGGGAGTTCTAGGCCAGCTTGGACTTGGAGTGTGTTCCAGGTCAGTTTGGGCTAGAGTATGACCGTGCCTCAAAAAACCAAAAATAAAAAAATAATAATTCTGTTTCATACCCTCTTGTCCTAGAATTTCTGTTCTTTGGTAAAGAAGCTATGAACCCCAGTTTGGCCAGAATGAAGGTCCCAAACTACAAAGAAGGCTCTAAGGCTGCTGGGGACAAGGTGAAGGTCTGACACTGCCCCTATGGTTGAGAGAACACGCTTACCATGTGTGCTGCTTTCAGTCAGGTGTCCCCCATAAACTCATGTGTTTTGAATGCTTGGTCCCCAGCTGGTGGCAACTCTGGAGGTAGAGCCTTTCAGGAGGAGATGTGTTGAGGGCGAGCTTTAGGGGTGCTATAGACAGCTCCCCTTGCAGTGCTCAGCACACTCTCCTGCTGCTTTCTGCCAGCTGCAGTGGCAGGACTGTGAGGGCCAGCCTCTGCTGTGCCATCTTTCCTCAGCCATGGTGAAGCTGCCCAGTGAAACTCTAACCCTAAACTATCCCTTTCCTCCCATGCATTGTGAGAACTTTATAGCCACCCTCCAGGGTAGGGTCCTCACATCCCCACTGATGAGATGATGGATGAGCTGTGGGCTCAGAGAGGTGAGTTAATATGCCTGAGGTCACACAGCAAGTAAAGGATAGAACGGCCCAGAATCCAAGCTCCCTCACAGTGTCTTTCTGCTCCCCTGTGGCTTGCCACATTACGGTTCCCATGATGCATGCAGAAGGCGCTCAATGTGTGTATTTCCAAAGAGTCATGCTGCCCCAGGATCCATGTCAGATAAAAACTTGGCCACTGAGGAGCAGCTGTGACCGTAGGCCAGAGCCTGGGCTCTCACCACCAACCTGTAGATCTTGAGCTACAGCCATCAGCACCAGCACATCTGAGCACCTACTGTATGTCTCACACTTCTCTGAAGGTCATATCCCAAGGAGCCCATGAAGGTGGGGACGAGCGTCACAGCATGGGGAGAGGGCTGCAGTCACAGAAATAGCCAGTGTCTGCAAGCTAGAGGTGGAAGCCCAGGCCACAGCTGGTCAGTCTCCAGAGGCAGGCGCAGTTCCAAGCACCTGCTCAGCCTGGCCAAACTCTCCCACCCCCTGACCCAGAGGCCTCTTGTCTTTCAAGGACGCCCACACAGGCAGGCAGTGGATCCGCTGTTTGGTCCCCACCACATGCCCAGGCGCCCTGGCTGGCAGTAGCCCAAGCCATCCCCATGCCATGTGCAAAGAGACCCTGTCCAGCCTGGCCCTTCCCTGGGCCTCTCCCGGCTGCTTCTTTTATCTAGGTCCTGGAAGGAATTAATAAGAAGGCAGCATGTGATCAGATCCAGGCAGCCAACAGGGGACTGCTGAGAGAGGGCCAGAGGGTGGGCATATGCTCAGAATGAAGTAAATTAACAGAGTGAGACCCTGCCTCAAATAGGATACAGAGTGTTTGCCAAGCATATATGAAGCCCTGAGCTCCATCCCTAGTACCACCTAAACCAGACATGGTGGCACACGCCTGCTGCCCCAGCACAAAGGAGGTAGAGGTGGAAGGATCAGCATCAGGAGTTCAAAGTCCTTGGCTCTGCTCTGGGTTTGAGGCCAACTGGGCTCAATGAAACCTGTTT
>PVHP010018949.1:0-5000 GCA_004024765.1 Zapus hudsonius
TATGTGTGTGTGAAGATGTGTGTGCCCCATGCACGTGCACGGAGATGCCAGAAAGCATCTGATTTCCCAGTTATTCTTCTGTCTCTGCCTCTCAGCACTAACATTACACACAAGCAAGTCACTCCTAGCTTTTTAAAAAGTATTGTAAGGAGAGAGAGAGAGAGAGAGAGAGAGAGAGAGAGAGAGAGAGAGAGAGAGAGAGAGAGGGCACCAGGGCCTTCAGCCACTGCTAAGGAACTCCAAATACAATCACCACTTTGTGCATCTGGCTTTCTGTGGGTACCGGGGAATCAAATCAGGATCATTAGGCTTTTCAGGCAAGTGTCTTAACCATTGAACCATCTCTCCAGCCTTATACCACCAGCTTTTAAAAAATATTTTGAGAGAGAGAGAGAGAGAGAGAGAGAGAGAGAGAGAGAGAGAGAGAGAGAGATAATGGGTATGTAGTTGTCTGAATGTTTGGCTCCGTAGACTTAGTCATTTTCTTTATTTAGGGAATACTTTATTAGTGTCTGTAATCAAACCCACTAGATAAGACCTCACATATTTAATACAGTACGTTACCCCTGTACAGATGGAAGACTTAGTCTTTTTTTTTTGGTTTTTCGAGGTAGGGTCTCGCTCTAGTCTAGGCTGACCTGGAATTCACTATATTGTTTCAGGGTGGCCCTGAACTCATGGCGATCCTCCTACCTCTGCCTCCCCAGTGCTGGGATTAAAGGTGTGAGCTACCATGCCCAACAACTTAGTCATTTTTGATTAAATGAAATCTACTTGAGCCCCTAACAGACAGATTCCTGCTAGAAGGGGTGTGTCACTGGGGGTCCAGTCCTAAGGTGCATTTTGGGGGGCAGATCTTGACTCCAGCCCAAAGGTGTGAGGAGAGAGCAGTCAGTGCTTGCGTGTGGTGCTGTTGTTGGTGTCTCTTTGCTTGGATCTGTGGCAGTGAGCCAACGTCCTCCACATTGATGGTGTTCCCCTGAACTCTGTATGACAAATCCCTTCCTTCCGTGTCTAGCTCATTGTTTGTCCAGCAACAAGGAGCTGACTGCAACAGCACATACCAGTGACAAGCAACACTTTGTGACTGTGACTCTGGCTTGACGTGGGTACTGGGGAATCCAACTAGGGCCAATGGGCTTTATGAACAAGTGTCTTTAACCCCGGAGCCATCTTCCCAGCCTCTCTCAGCTTTTTAATGGGGGTGCTGGATAGTGAACCCAGGTCCTCATGCTTGCCTGCTGAGCTATCACTCCAACCCCTGAGTGAGCTCTTTTATTTTTCATCCCTTTTTTGACAAAACCTGCCTCCATCCCCAGCACAGAAACACCTGTCTGTTGTGTCAGTCTCTGTAAGGTTCCAGAACTTTCTGCTCTTGTTTCCCAGGGCCATAGTAACAAATCACTCCTAATTTCACAGCTTTACTCAAGTTTATTATCTTCCAGCACCACAGGTCTGAAGTCCCAAAGGGTCTTTTTTTCTGTTTTTAAGACAGGGTCTCATGTAGTCCAGACTGGCCTCATACCTGTTACATAGTTGAGGATGACATTGAACTCCCAATCTTCCACCTCCACCTTTTTTTTTTTAATTAAAGATCTTTTAAAAAAATATTTTGAGAAGGCCGGGTGTGGTGGCGCATGCCTTTAATCCCAGCACTTGGGAGGCAGAGGTAGGATCATCATGAGTTCAAGTCCACCCTGAGACTATATAGTGAATTCCAGGTTAGCCTGGGCTAGAGTGAGACCCTACCTCATAAAACCACAAAAAATATTTTGAGAGAGTGAGAGAAAGAGAGAGAGAGAGAATATACGGGTCTACCAGGGCCTCTTGCTGCTGCAAACAAACTCAAGGCACTTTGTGCATCTGGTGGTATTAGGGAGTCGAACCCAGCACCCAACACTTCCTGCTTCTATCTTCTGAGTGCTGGGCTTCTGGAGAGCTCTACTGTGCCCTGTTTGATCATAGGGCTTTGTGTATGTTAGGCAAGCACCCTACCTACTGAGTTATATCCTCAGTCTCCACCCCTCCCAGGGGGTTTTATAGGGTTAAAATGTAGGTGTCAGCAGGGCTGCTTCCTCTGGGAGAGGAACATTCCCTGGTCTATCCCAGCTTCCAGAGGCCTGGCATGTGTGGGCTCACAAACCCTGCCCTCTCTTCTTTTTGTTCTTGCAGTGGGCCCATGCAGGTCAAGACCCTGACCCTGGTCACATCTGTAAAAACCCCTTTTGCCACACATGTTGCTATGAACACAGGTTCAGGGATTAAGACTCAGACATCCCCAGGGGGTGGCTTTATTATGCTTAGCATGTTTTCTATAAGAGGGAACTGGGTTTTCAGAGGTTATGGTTTTGATCTGAAATACAAGGAACCCAATGTGGTCACGTGTGGAAATATCCCATGCTGGGTGAAGCATTAATATGGATAGACTGGTTTCTTGTTTGTTTGTTTTGAGTGTTGGGGATGGAACCCAGATCCCTGCACTTGCTAAGCCCCAGTACGGACAATTTTTATGATTTTATGAAACCAGTTAAAGTAAGTATGAGCCAAAAAGATGAAGGCAGAAGGATCTGAAGTTCAAGGTCATCCTTAGCTACATAGTAAGTTCAAGGCCAGTCTAGGCTACATGAGACCCTATTTCAAAGAAAGAAAAACTTTAAAATGTATAGATAGGAAGCTGAGTATGGTGGCACATGCCTTTAATCCCAGCACTCTGGCAAAGCTAGGAGTATCTCCATGAATTTGAGGCCAGCCTGGGCTACAGAGAGAGTTTCACGTTAGCCTTGGCTCGTGTAAGACCCTGTCTCAAAAACAAACAAAAAAGCTAGTTATTGAGGTTGAGGATATGGCTCAGTTGGTGGAGTACTTGCCTAGCACGCGCAAAGTCCAGGGTTCAAACCCCAGCACCATGTAAACCAGGAATGGTGGTACATACTTGCAATCACAGCACTTGAGACATAGAGGCAGGAGGACTAGAAGTTCAAGGTCATCCTTTGCTACATAGTGAGTTTGAGTCTAGCCTGGGCTACAAGAGATCCTGCCTCAAAAAAAATGTCTTTCTTGTCTTCAGAGACATGTTTTACAGGCAAGGCAAGGGAAGGGGTTCTCCCTTCCTCCCTTGGGGTACAGGTCCTGCACTGTGCCACCCTCACAGATGGGGGCTGGGGCAGGATCAAGACAATCGAGGGTGGGCCATCGGGTCATAGTGGGGCTGCCCCTTTATATATGAGCCCCTGGGGAGCCCCCCACTAGACCACCGTTACCACCAAGAGCAGGTGGGAAGGCCTATCCATCCCAGAACAGCTGCAGCCTCAGCCCAGGCTCCTGATCGGCAGGAGCCATGGTCCGCTACCGCGTGAGGAGTCCCAGTGAACGTCCACACCAGGGGCCTGGGCAGGAGCATGGACGTGAGGAGGGGCAGGGGCTGAGCCCCGATCGTGTGGATGCCTACGGGAGGACACACCGGTGTCACCACTACCACAGACGCAGGCGCTGCTCTCGGAGAAGACTGTACAGGATCCACAGAAGGCGGCGCAGGTCCTGCCGTCGGAGGAGGAGACGCTGCTGCAGACGAAGGAGACATCGCCGAGGTCAGGCCCCACCAACCCCAGTCCCTTTGCACCTGTGACATGCCCAGCAGGGAGGGAGAGAAGGAGGGTGAGGCTGGGTCCCCACTCCTACTGGACAGCACCCAAAGATTGCCTCTGACCCCAGGGAAAGAGACCCTGATCCAAACCCCCAGGCAGGCCTGAAGCCAGAACTTTGTTTTACCTTCCTTAAAGGCTGCAGAAGGAGAAGGAGATGCAGGTGCAGAAGGTGTAGGAGGCGCCGCTACTACTATTGAGCTTCCCCAGGCCTGTCCACCCTGCCTGAAGCCAACGAAGTCACCTGCCTAAGGAACATCAAGTGAGGCCACACCACCCTTCTTTCCATGTTGATGTCTGAGTCCTGAGCTGCCAACAAGCCATGAGATCTGATGAGCAAAGCACCTGCCAAATTAAAGCTTGACCCAAGACTTCCTGCCTATGACACCTCTTTTGTGCACGCGCCGCTGATGAGAAGGGGGGGTTCCTATCCAGTACTCTGCGTGGCCACATTCTGCCAGGGAGTGACAGTGGTCATGAAAGAGGGGAAAGGGTGAAATGCCACCCCTTCATCTTTCTGCCCTTAGAGGAGTCCTCCCTCCTGACTCTTAACTGGGATCTAGGGATCTAGGGTACAGGGGATAAGGGCGATGGTCCTCTGGGTGGTTGAAGCCCTGCGGGTGGCATCTTCAGTGTGGGGAGCGAGGAGAGAGTAGGGAGACCAAGCAGGGATGGGATTGGGAGGACCCTCCCTGGTTTCTCTGAATCACCCCATCACAAACTTTTCCCCAGCTCTTAGAAGGGTGCGTATCGTCTTTAGGGGCAATTCACCACACTACTAGCATGGCCGAGTCTCATCACCCCCATCGTATAGACCTCTGATGCTGGGAGTCTAGTGATAGCCTTGTGTGGCATGCGTGCTGAAGGCTCTGGGGTATACTCTGACCCCCCCGCGCCCCCCAAAAAACTTAGGAGCTACAGAAAGTCATGTTGGAGGACCATGATTTTAGTTGGGGGGTTCTGGTGTTGGAGACTGAGCTAGCTCAATTCACCACTGAGCTGCTCGTCAAAGTAGGTCAGGTCGGTAACTCTGTCCCTCCCAAAGGCAGCCATTATTCTGACACCCATTGGTCAACAGCTCTCTGGGTGTTTCTGGGTCATGGGAGGAGTCTGCAGCCTTCCCCCATATCTAGAAATACCTCCCCATAAGCCTCAACCCAGCTCCCAGGGGGACATTCTGAGGGCAAGTGATGTTGGCTGGGGTGGGGGAGGGGAGGTGGCACCAGGAACCCCTTTGTGAGGTCAGTGCCCCACCCACTGGTCTCAGTGCCCCTCAGAGCCTCAGGTGCCTCCCCTCCTAGTCCAGAGAGACAGGCTGACAGAAGTGGGCCATGGGATCCCGTTGTGCCAAGCTCAGCA
>PVHP010018949.1:7500-33093 GCA_004024765.1 Zapus hudsonius
AGAAATTCACGAGTTCAAGGCCAGCCTGGGCTACATGAGACCCTGTCAGAAAAATAAGCGAACTTGGACAAAGGCCAATGATAGCAAGTGCTGGCAGTGTGGTGAGAGGCAGTCATGAATAGGTGATGAGGTGCTCTGGGAGCTCAGCCAGTGATCAGAAAGTGATCAAGGGAAGAGACCAGGGAGTGAGGCTGGGGAAGCATCAGAGTGGCCCAGATAGCATGAGTGTCTCTGATGGCACAGTTAAGACCAGGGAGAACACCCAAGGAGGAGAAAGTTGGGGACCAACTGAGTCCAGCTGCTAAAGAGTAGAGTCAGGAGATGTCCAGGATCCAGGTGTCACAGGCTCATAAAAATACCAGGGGGTGCCAGGCATGGTGGTGCATGCCTTTGATCCCAGCACTCTGGAGGCAGAGGAAGGAGGATGACTGTGAGTTCGAGGCCACCCTGAGACTCCATAGTGAATTCCAGGTCAAACTGGGCTAGAGTGAGACCCTGTCTCTAAATAAATAAATAAATAAATAGCCAGGGGAAAGGAAAGGCCCTTGCTCACATAAGACCTTGGGACTCACCATGTCTCACACTCAAGATCAGACCTTAGTGGAAATTAGGATTTGAACTTGACTCTGAACCTGGAAAGGCTCTCATGAGGCTTCCCAGGCCCCATGAAGGCTCATCCATCTCAGATGTCATTCATGACAGGGCCAGGGCCACCCAGCACCTGGTGGCCCCAGTGGGAAGAGAAATCTGTTACCGCTGTCAACTGCTCTGATGGAGAGCTAAATGGGGGCTCTCGTCCCCCCAAGTTCCTACCAGGTGGATGCGATTATTGCCTCTATTCTGCGAAGCTGGGGTAACTGGGCTGTGGAGGCTATGAACCTCGTTTTCAGGGGTGAAAATGAAGAAGGGGCAGATCTGAGGCCTGGGCTCAGTGTAGTCTGCACACACGGGTGGGACCACCCCATAGGGTCCTGCAGGCTGCCTCTCCCTGGAGGGGCAGGGCTGTGCCACACTGGTCACCCTCTGTGGACTGTGTCATCACAATCAGCCCAGGCTATATAAACGGGCTCCGGGACTTCCCAAAGCTGGGCCTGTTGGGAGAAGAGGAAGAGGAGGAGGCCACTGCCCCTCTGAGTGTGGCCTCCCATGGACACCAAGACACAAAGCCTTCCCACCACCCACCCTCACAGCACCTCTCGGCCCCAAGGCCACACGTGCAGCCATTGCAACTGCAGCCATCACGGTAGAAGCTGCAACCCCGCTGGCCACGAGAGCCCCAGTGCCAGCCCCAGCCCCAGCCTGCCAGCAAGGCATCCTAAACAGACCATGCACTCTCGCTACGCCTCCCCAAGGTCCAGCCACAGCCGTAGCTGCCCCAGGAACAGAAAGACCTTGGAAGGGAAAGTGATCAAGAGAAAAGCGGTCCGAAGAGGCAAGCGGACTCACAGAGCAAAGAGGCGGACCACAGGTACCCATGGGTCAGGGATGGAGCCTGGGGGCAGGGCACTGGGGAACCACAGACAAGGTTGTCCAGAAGAGGACATGAGGATGAGGGTGGTTGACTCCCTTGCATGTCCATCTGCATTAACTGACTGGTTCCTGGTTGGGAGGTTGGGGAGTTTACTTGTTAAAGGTCTTTCACCCTCTTGTCTTTAGGGCGCAAGTACAAGTGAAGTGGAATTTCCAGGGTTGTTCCTGTGTTGGTTTCATCCCAAGGAAAGGAGCCATCACCATGGGGATGCCGGGACAACGTCCATCTTCTCACAGGAGCATGTTACTATGGCGATTTTGACGCAACAAGGATTAAAGCTTGTACCCTGGAAGACAATCTGAGTCAGCATTTTTTTCACTAAAAATAAAGTGTGTCCAGGCTGGGGTGTGGTTTAGTGGGTACAAGGCTTCTCTAGCATGTACGAAGCCCTGGGTTTGATCCCTAGCACTACATAAAACCAGCACTTGGGAGGTGGAGACCAGAGGATGAGAAAGAAGTTCAAGGTCATCTTGAGCTATACAACATGTGTGGGATACAAAATTTAAAAGTGTCCATATGGCTCCAAATGCAGACACCCCGTGTTTCTCTGAAGTTGGCACTGAGTTGTCACAAACATGTGGTAGGTACCCAGTCACCTCAGATCTACTATGTCCCCTCGCATACATGCTGGCATGTCACCCACAAAGGCTCCTGTGCACACGAGAAAAAGTCATTCACTGGCCTGCTGGAGACTCAAATTCTGGTACTGGAAAAAGATACAGGGAGGGTGCATACATTCTGAGGGTAGCCTTGACTCTCAGCTCAGGCCTCTGATGAAAAGCAGGGTGTTAGTGTGGCCTGGTAGGAAATAATTAATTAAATAATTAATTAATTGGGTTAGTGACACAAGGTTCAATTGATTTAAACCTATTGTTGGGACACCTGGACTGAGAATCTGAAGATTCTGTTGTTGGTCTGGGCCCATTTTTCCCAGTTGGAGGGTCACCTCCTTCCCAGGCACTGACCACATGCTGGCGGCTCTGAGTTGTCCCTGATGGCTCCCAGGGCCCCTTTCTTCCTATGGTCAGCCATGGTGGGAGAAAACATGGCTGAAAGAGACCCGAGGTCCTGGTGGATTGCCAACGGAAAGGCGCTAAGCCAGGTCTTCCTTGCACATGGGAGTGAAGCCACAGGGCAGGTGGGGGGAGGGGAACAGCAGGTCTGGAATCCGCTTCTGGTGGACTTTCCTGCCTCTCCTGTTTTGCCAGTCAGCCTGTTGTCCCTAGGTCCTCACCTAATCTTGTCTGATCTTCCCTTGTCCCTTGGGGATGCCTGTCCCCAGGAATGTCTCTCTTTAGACTCTGTAAGGTAGTAGGTGTGTCATTCTGAAGTACAAATGTCCCCATACTTAGGACTGTCATTGCTCCAGATGTTGGAGCAGGCATCTCCAGGACAGACACAGTTGTGAGGTGTGTCCTATTTGGGGGACTCTTAACTCAGCCATGCCGTTTTGTTGTTTTTCAAGGTAGAGTGTCACTGTAGCCCAGGCTGACCTGGAACTCACTCTGTAGTCCCAGGATGGCCTGGAACTCGGTGATCCTCTTACATCTGCTTCCCAAGTGCCGGGATCAAAGGCGTGCACCACCATACCCAGGTCAGCCATGTCTGAGACAGGGTTTTACTTTGTAGACTAGGCTGGCCTGAAACCCATGATCAGCCTCTTCAGTCCCGGGATGACGTGCCCATGGTTTGTTATGACAGCCAATGCTCTATGCCTTTTCTGCACCCAATATGGCACCACGTTTATATTTCCCCCCTTGCCCTCACCAAGCAAACTTGTCACCCTCACCACAGCGCCTTTTCGCTGGCTGTTCCTTCCACCTAGGTCTTTGGCAAAGACCTTGATGTCATGTTGACCACCTCCAAGACTCCCTCACACCCAGTTGCTCCCTGTCTGCCACATTCTCATAGGTACTTAGCATGATCTGAAATGATCACAGGAACTCACTAAAGACTCCTCTGTCTTCAGAAGTAGCTGTTGGATACTCAAGGAATGATGGAAATGTTACCACCCGTGTCCTTGTGACTGAGGACACACAGGCTTAGAGGAGGCATGAAGCCTGCTCATGACACAGGTTTAAAAGTGACAGATTGAGGGACTAGGGAGATGACCTAGCCATTAAAATGGCTTGTTTGCAAAGCCTAATGGCCTGGGTTCAATTCCCTAGTACACTAGATGTATTATAAAGTAGTCATTTGCAGCCCTGGTGTACCCATACATTCTCTCTCTCTCTCTCTCTCTCTCTCTCTCTCTCTCTCTCTCTCTCTCTCTCTCTCTCTCCTCTCTCCTTCCTTCCCTCCCTCTCTCTTTCCTATTTTCTTCAAAGTGACAGATTGATATCTGCCCAATAAACTGGACCATTCCCACTATGGGCTCCAGTGGGAGAGCAGATGAGGGGCCAGACTAGCACTTTCAGAATGACACACCCAGACCATGGACTGCTCTTCCCAGCAGAAGGTTACCAAAGCTGGAAAGAGAAACCAACAAAAGTACCAAGAGCAGGATCTGGCTCCCCCCTCACCTGCTGCCAGGCAGGTGGGAACACAGATGTAGCCAGGAGCAATGGCACCTGCTGTGATCCTAGCACTTAGCAGGAAGAGTGTAAGTAAGCAAAATTGCTTCATAGCAAGACTCTGTCTCAAAAACGAGTAAACATACATTGAAAAAGCAGTCAGTCACTCATCCTCCAGGTCCTGCGGGCCAGCCACACGACTTCTAGGTCCCCACATGGCCCCGTAGAGGCTTGCCACTCAGCACCTTTCTCTTTCCCTCTGGCATCTGGATTTGGTTTCGTTTTGAACTCAAAACCAGAAAATGAAACAAAGCCGAGTGACTGTTAGTGGTGTGGCTGAGAGGAGAAAGCCTGGCGGCTTGCTCTGACTCACCATGCATTGTGCAACCTAGTCAGGATGCAAGGAAGGCGCTGGACCCATTGCACTAGCCAGGAAACTGAGGGCTGGAAGGCACAGGGGGAAGGTGGGGAGGGGTGCTTAGCTGCCAGACGGTGAGCCTTCCCAAGCTTAGGAATGCAGGAAAGCCAGTCAGGACATCCATGGGTTGCTCTGCTTCTTGTGCAGTAGACATACCAACATGGAGAACACCAGGAGTGGGAGACAGGGAGTTTATAACATATAACTCAGTTTCCACATCTGTACATTGGGCAAGTTGTGTCATTGGGCCCACGAATGGCTTAAGGAAACACTTGGGCAGTCAGCTGGGGCAGATAGGTCATAGTGAAGGGAGTGAGTATGGGAGTGGGTAGGACAGGGTCCTGCCTCTCCCAAGTGTTTGCTGAAGCTGCCATTGGGGGATGGGAGAGTCTAGGGGACCATCAGCTCCTTATAACACTCCTTCTGAGAGGCATGCCAAGGGGACTGGCTAGCAGGGAGATAGGCCTTCAGGAGCCTGATCACCTCTTTGGAGGCCCATCCACCTCAGCTTCAGTTCTCCTGATGCTAACTCCCAGGGGCTTGCTGTACCCCAAGAAGTTTCCTTCCTCCTCTGCTTGGCCTCCCCCAATATGAACACAGTGGGCTGGGGATATAGCTCAGTGATACAGAGCCAGCCTGGTACGCATGAGGCCTTAGGTTCAATCCTCAGTACACAGTAATAAAAGGAACTTGAAGAACCAAGTCATGTGTCTGTTTCAATATGTGCCTCCCTGGGGCTCAAGAGGGGAACAGTGACAACAGGCCAAGAGCAAAGCCTTCTGGGTACTGCTTTTTATATTTATTTATTTATTTATTTATTTATTTATTTATTTATTTATTTATTTATTTATTTATTTATTTATTTATTTATTTATTTATTGAGACAGGGTCTCATATAACCCAAGCTGACTTGAATCTCGCTGTATAGCAGATGACCTTGAACTTCTAATTTTTCTGCCTTTCTCTGGGGTATTAGGGTTACATGCACATGCCCTACCATGGGTGCTGGGGATCCAATCCTGTATCATGCATGTTAGACAAGCAATGAGTTACAGCCCAGCCCATACTACATGCTTCTTGCACACCTGGCATTGAACGCCCCATAGAGAATCGGAACCTGAGGCCGAGGGACGAGGAATTGCATGTGCCAGGTGACCAGCTCGTGGCAGGGCTGGAGGCGGACCTGGGTTCTAAGTTGGGCCTTTCTCCTCCATCACTGAATCTTTGATTGCTCCCATCACCCTGTCAAGGGTGTGACCCTCGCTGGTCACTGCAATGACCACAGTCGCCTGACCTCTGACATGCATGGCCCAGTATCTTTATTCACAACCCCTTTCACACAAATTCAAGGAACCCAAGTCAGGCTGGTTCTGGGAGGAAATGTGGGGCCCAGGGTTCGCTCTGGGAGGACGCAGGCAGTCAGTCTCTGAACCAGGCAGGCGAAAAGCCGCCGGCGGTCTGAGAGCGGGCTGTAGAGGGCGGTGTGTGCCAGTGTGAATTGCGGTGTCGCTTGCATGGGAACCTCCTGTCTGGGCTCCCAACCGGCATTCATTCACAAACACCACCACTCCGGCCTTCCAGGACAACCAGTACCACTAAACCACGCAGTGTCAAAATGACAGCCCTGACTGCGTCCCCATCCCAAACCCAAGGTGTGCGGGGTGCATGGGAAACTTGTACAGGCAGATGCTGGCGGAGCCTGCCCGACGGATGGGGAGGGGGGAGCTGAAGGGCTTTTGCAGTCACAGATGAGAACGCACTGATGGTTTTTGGAGGGGTGGGTGTGGGTTCATCTGGAGGCGCCCAGCAGCAGCCCTCTCCCCCAAATCCAAACAAATGGGGGGGGGAGCCATTTCCTGAGCTCCGGATTTGCCAAGCCACTGAGAAAGAATCGCAGTCCCTTCCCAGGCCTCAGTTTCTCCAGCTGCCCGGTTAGTAGAGGCTGGGACAGATCAAGGCCGCTGGGTACCCAGCCCAGTCCCGCCCCGCCCGGTTTCCGAGGAACTGGGCCCGGAGCGGAGGCACCCCTCCCGCACCGCCTCTGGCTTCCTTTGAAGCCTGTGGTCTGGCCGCCGCTTCCTGGGAAGTCCTAGCCCGGGCCAGGGCTCGGCGGCCGGGGCCGGCGGGAGGGGCGCGAGGCGGGGCCGCCCGCCAGGCTCCGGGACTCCCGGGGTCCAGGATGCCCTGCCCGGGGTACCCAAGTGTGCGGGGGACGGTCGGGCCTAAGGATGCTCCGCGGGAGGAGCTTCCTGGGGGGCGCTGGCTCCGGGGAGGCGAGGCCGGAGCCCTGGCCCGGAGGGCGCGGACACACCTGGACGGGCGCAGGCGTGTCGGCGCCGGTCCCGAGCGTCCCCAAGGGACAGGCGGCAGGAATCTGGGACAGAAGTAGCGGGAGCAAAGGGGGAGGGGGGCGTCCACGACCCGGGCAGGAAGATTCGGGGAGGAGCCAGAGTCCCAGGACGCCGAGGTGCCCGGACCTCCCCAGGGAGCCTCTCGGGACACCGGAGCAAAGGGGACCGACCCGCCCGCGAGCGCGCGCGCCACGGAGAAAAGAGAAACCGAAAGCGGCTTGGGGGTGTGGCCAGGGGCGTGGCTTCGTTCCGGGCCGGTTTAAAAGGCCGGTGCAGGGGGCGGGCGGCAGCAGAGCGAGCTGCGGCCGTGGCAGCTGCACGGCTCCCTGCCCCGGAGCATGCGCGAGAGCCGCCCCGGAGCCCCCAGCCGCGCTGCTCGCGGCGCCCCGCGTCCCGCCGCCAGGTGAGCGAGCCAGAGGGCGGAGGAGGCGGGAGGGGAGGGGAGCGGAGCGGAGCCCCGCTGGACCGGACTGGACAGGACTCGGGGAGCGCGTGACGGGGTCGCGGCCACCACGCCCCTGGCCCCTGTCCACCCCCGCGCGCGCGCGCGGGCGCGAGGCTCCCTCCGGCAGCCGAGCCTGACTTGGCCCAAGTCGGCCAGCCGGGGCGTCAGTTCTCGGCGTGGCCAGCAGACGGCGGCCGCGGGATGGCGAGGCGTGGGCTGGACGGCCGGAGTCGGGCCCCTCTCCACGCCCCCCTCTCCGCGGGTCCCTAAGGTGGAGACTACCGTCACCGACCTGGAAGGAAGGGCTCCGCGGATGCAAAAGCCCATTTTCCAGATAAGCCCCCCGAGGCTTCCAAGGCGCCACGCGGACTTAAGTGCCCCGCCCTCGTCCCCGGGGTCCAGCCCGCCTGGCGTCCCCTCTTCTGGCCAGCGCTGCGCGGACGCTCGGCTCACTGCCTCTGTCTCCCCCATCAGCGCAGCCCCGGACGCTATGGCCCACCTCTCCGGCTGGCCCCTCGTGTAGGATGGTAGCTCGCAACCAGGTGGCAGCCGACAATGCGATCTCCACGGCAGCAGAGCCCCGACGGCGGCCAGAGCCTTCGTCCTCCTCGTCCTCGTCCTCGGCCCCCGCGCGCCCGCGGCCCTGCCAACCGATCCCGGCACCGGCCCCGGGCGACACGCACTTCCGCACGTTCCGCTCCCACGCCGATTACCGGCGCATCACCCGCGCCAGCGCGCTCCTCGACGCCTGCGGCTTCTACTGGGGACCCTTGAGCGTGCACGGGGCGCACGAGCGGCTGCGCGCCGAGCCCGTGGGCACCTTCTTGGTGCGCGACAGCCGCCAGCGGAACTGCTTCTTCGCGCTCAGCGTGAAGATGGCCTCGGGCCCCACGAGCATCCGCGTGCACTTCCAGGCCGGCCGCTTCCACCTGGACGGCAGCCGCGAGAGCTTCGATTGCCTCTTCGAGCTGCTGGAGCACTACGTGGCGGCGCCGCGCCGCATGCTCGGGGCCCCGCTGCGCCAGCGCCGCGTGCGGCCGCTGCAGGAGCTGTGTCGCCAGCGCATCGTGGCCACCGTGGGGCGCGAGAACCTGGCGCGCATCCCCCTCAACCCGGTCCTCCGCGACTACCTGAGCTCCTTCCCCTTCCAGATCTGACGGGCCGCGCGCCGGGCCCGCAGCATTATTTCCTATATTAATTATTATTATTTGCCTGGAACCCATGGGAATCCTCCCCGCCTGGGTTGGAGGGAGGGGGTGCGGGAGGCGAGACCCCTCCCCGCCTCTCGGGGGGCCTCCCTCCTGGTGCTCCCCCCGGGTCCCTCTGGCTGTAGCAGCTTGTGTCTGGGGCCAGGGCCTGAACTCTCCTCCTACCTCTCCATGTTTACATATTCCCAGTATCTTTGCACAAGCCAGGGGTGGGGGAGGGTCTCTGGCTTCATTTTTCTGCTGTGCAGAATCCTATTTTATATTTTTTACAGCCAGTTTAGGTAATAAACTTTATTATGAAAGTTTTTTTTAAAGAAAAAAAAAGACTCTTGGAGCGTGTGCTTTGGATAACCGGTTGTTTGGATAACTAGGTTGGGACCGGGGGTCTGGGACCTTTCCTGGGGTGTTGTGGGGACGCGATGGGGGCTGGGCAGCCTGCAGGGCTCCACCCACCGTGCTGGGGACCAAACTGCTGGGCTAGTTTTGGTGTGTGTCTGGAAAGATGGCGGCTCCCGTCTGAGCTCATCATATGTGTGAGACCCCGTTCTGTGCTCCCCTCTGCTTCGGTGACCCTACAGGGATTATTGTCCCCTGTTGGGGGGAGATCAGTGAATGGCAGGAGGCCACTGACGAGCCTTCCTGGCTGTCCACCCAGCATCTGCTTGAAATGGATGACTACCCGAAAGGAAACTTTTTTGCGTCTCCGACCACAGCTACTTCCAGGAAGAGGGCAGGGGGGCGGGGGCTTGGGCTCCTAGAGTTTTTGGAAGGAGGAGTGGCCCGTTTGGCTAGCCATCTTGGGAGGCACATTTCAAAGATGAAGAAGCCTGCAGCCTTCACTTCTGGCTTCCCGCCCCGCCCCACGCTGCCTTGTGTACTTTTTTTGGAGGCAGAAAGCTGCCTTGTGGTCTGTGGTGGCAGAGGCCCTGGTGGCGCTGTTGACGGCTTGGGCAATTCCCTTCGCTTCCCTGGGCCTCTGAAACGGGCGCCTCTGCGACAGGGAGGTGGTGCTGTCAGGAGCCCAGGTGCTGGGCTTGCTTGGATGCTTGGGGGGGGGCACCAGCCCAGGGGACCCGCTTTGTGGCTCCCTTTGTGTCTGCCCTTCCTTGGTGAACAGAGTCACAGCTGGGTTGAGCAGCCTCGTGGGCACGACCCATTTCATCCTTGGGAGTGCAGTGGCACCTGCAGCTTGGGACATCTGTGGATGTCCTGATGTTTAGTACCTTTTATCTTTGCAAGTGCAGGGGCTGTTGGGAGTCCTGGCAAGGTTTGGAATTGCCTTGGGGATTTCCTCGGAGGTGAGGTAGAAGAGGAGGTGATGTCCTATCTGCCCTCCAAGGAATTGCTGCTTTTCCTCCATTTCACCCCCTCCCTCAGCGTGGACTAATGAGGTCTTCCACTACCTGGAAAAATGGGGTGACCTAGCAGGGCAGAACGTGGGGACCAAGCAATAGTAGATTCTTAATGTGTGCTTCTTGGGTGCCACCCCCAAAGACCTTGCTTGACACCCAGTCAAGCCCTCAAGGCAAATGGGACTCCCACTCAGGAGGCTGGCTTCACATTGCTTGGCAGGGTGAGGGTGAGAAAGTACTCCCAGCTGAGGCCCCTCTGTCACCTACTTAAAGCATTCAGTCTCCACCTTCTGATTGAGGTACTGTTAACACCCCCGTTTTACATCTGTGGCCTGCCTCTAAGCAGGGAAGGTGTTTTCAACATGGTAGTAGCCGGGTTTCCTAATTTTACAAAGTTGACAAGTCCTGTTTTTCATCACCCACATGCTGGATCCACTTAACCTTGTAGGAAGCCTGAAGCAGAAACGCTAGGAATGAAGGCCCTAGAGCTGGCCCCTTCCTCCCTTTGTGAGTCATGTACACACACACAAAAAAACCAAGCTGACATACAGAAGGTGACCTAAAAGCCCTGGGTGCCTCGCTCCAGGCTGTGTGTTACTGAGATCTAGTACAGATGCCACAGTAAGGGGAAAGGCTCTCTCTCTCTCTCTCTCTCTCTCTCTCTCTCTCTCTCTCTGTGTGTGTGTGTGTGTGTGTGTGTGTGTGTGTGTGGTGCTGTATGGCTTCCCCGGGCTTCAGATTCTATCACTCTCCAACCTAGGCTCCATGAATCAGCAGCACTTACGTCGATGCACAAGAATGAAAGGTGAGGGGAGAGTTGGCCTGTGGGAAGGAGTGAGTGTGTGTGGGGGGGTCAGGCGTGGTGGTGTGGGGCTGGCAGAATGAGAATGGAACCACTTTCTAGAAAGATGAGTGTGTGCTCGGGTGAGACCAGCCTTGAACCAGAGCTGAGCTGGCAACTCATCCTCATCTTACTGAGGAAAAAGTGGGGGTACAGAGAAGTGCAGCCATCCACTTGAGGTCACGCAACTCCAAAGGGATAGCCAGGGCTTTGACCGGGGTCTATCTTGCTCTTGGCAAGATTTATTTCTTAAAGAGAAATGTCCTCCTCTTGGCCTTCTGGCTTCTCCCAACCTTTGAGTAGGTCAGGAAGTGGTACCTGGCATAAAGCATTTGGCATAGAACAGGGCATGTAGTAGGTACCAAATCTGCATAGCGAGGTTCTCAGTAAAGGATGGTGAAGTTCAGATAACACTGACTGGAGGTGGGAGACTTGACAGCTTGAGGCCAGAAGCCCTGAGTACAGAGTAAGACTGTCTCACAAACAGGAAACCCTGATGCTTTACCAGGAGTGAGCAGACAAGAGGGCGTCTGGCCCCTATTCTCATGGACTCATTTGCAGGCCATCAGATGAGACTTAAATGAACAACATTTCAACAAGTGACTATGCCCAGATGGGTGGGGCTGAAAGGAGAGGGTAGGAAGGCCTGTCTGGGATGATAATGGGTTGTCCCTGGAATGACAGATATGAGCCAGGCAGTGAAAATGGGAGACAGGCCTAACAGGCGGATAAAACAGCGAGTGCAATGGCCCTGTGGTATGAAGTGGTTCTGCCCATCCGGAAGTATGGCTGACAGGAGGGGAAGGCAGAGTGGCTGGAGTCACACAGAAGACTGGGTCCAGGCAGAGTATGCAGGACCCTGTGGGTCCTGGTGTGGAAATGGGGATTTAAAGTTGGATGGGGAGCCTGGGTGTGCCTTTATCTAACCTGTGTTGGGGCACATCCTCTGGTCATTGCGGGGAGAGGAGGTTGAGTCCTGCTGACATGGGCTTGGGTTTCCTATTGAGGACATTCCTGGCCAGACCTCTTTGCTCCCACCAATCAAGCTAATGGTGGTACCTCCCTGGCAGAGGCCAAGACCCAGCATGGGCCAGGCCTGGAATGCCATAAGTGGGCAGGCTTCCCCAAGCCTGAGTCATGCAGATGACAGGGTCCCCTAAGAGTCAAACTGGTCACCATCTTTGGGAAGGGCTCACGGGACCAAGAAGGAGATAGATGTGGGTGGGGTTAGAGTCACCAGCATGCCTGATCTGTGTAACCCTCACCTGGGCAGCCCCTGGCCAGGCCTCCCATGGACATCACCCCAAAAGTGACTTTTTTGGGGGCAGGGCACAGCCTAATTCTGGAAGAACCTCGCGGTCCCTCAGAGGGGCACTGTTTTCACCAAAGCAAATTAAGGTAGGGACAACCCTAAGGTGGCACCTTGGACCTGGCCCTGGAACCTGGATGAGAGTCCTCATGGAAACCATGGAGGGGCTCTAGGGCCCACAATAACAGTGGGACCCCAGTACAATGTCCTCTCACCATGCGGTCCCCACTCTACACCCAGTGTGGGGCCAGCCAAGCACCTTCCAGCCCCCCATAGCTCAGAAGCCCATATCCACAAGGACCCAGAGGTCTGCTCAACTCACCATGGGCCTTTCTTCCAGCTGTTCCTGGGAGTGGTGGGTGGTGGTTGCCAGGCAGAAGTGAGATTAGAAGCACTGGTCCAAGTGAAGCTAGTTTTCCACCATCTGCACGTTTTTCACTCTCTCCGTCCACCCCGTGCTCCATGCTGATGACGTCACCATATCTGTGCTGGGCTCTGTTCAAAAGCGCTCAGCTCCTCTGGCCAATGGTTTACTCATGGCCCGCTTGGGACCTCATCCATCCCGCTGGGCTCTCAGACCCAAAGCAGATATAGTCCAAGGTCATAACAGATCAAGATCATGATAACTGGCCCTCCTCTCCCTATCCCCTTTTTGAGACAAATATTTTTAGAGTCCAGGCTGGCCAGGAACTCACTGTATAGCCCATGCTAGTCCCAAACTCAGCCTCTGCCTCTTGAGTGCTGGGATTACAGGTGTGGGCTGACCCCTTTAGTCCTCAGAAACCTTACACCAGGTACTCTGACTCTTGCCTGTCCTAGATCACACACCCTTTGGTCTCACACTTCTTTACCTGACCGGCAAATAAAATTAGCTGCTAACTCCATGAATGACTTTAAATAAAAGGATTCCAGCAAAGTGTTTAACACAGGGTCTTGCTCTCCTAGTCCAGGCTGGCTTCGAATTTATGGTCCTTCTACCTCAGCCTCCTAAATCCTGGGATTACTAGCATGTACCACACTGCCTTGCTGCCCTTTTAGATTAATGCCATTTATTGAGCACCTGTTAGGAGCTGACACTTGACCCAAGTTTCATCATGAGGAATCTGAGGCTCTGAAAGGCTGGGAATGGCTTCCACCTTTGGGTAAATAGCAGGGCTGGAGTTTGTGCCCAGGGGTCACAGTCTCTGCTGGGGATGCTCAGAACCAGGGATCAACCGGGACTCAAGCCCCACCCCCAGCCTGCCCTTCCCCCACATCGCATGCCCAGGAAGCCAGGACAGGCAGGCAGCAGGCTGGTCCCTTACCTGCAAGGCTCTGTAAACCTCCAGCCCAGGAGAGCTGCCAGGTCTTCTTGGTCAGAAGGGACCTGTGGTGAGGCTACAGATGCAAACCAGGATAAGTCAGGTTGGGGAAGCATGAGGCAGACCTTGATCCCCCTGCGAGGGCAGGGTTGGGAAGTGATCCTCGGGGCTGGCCTCACCTGAGAACCTGCAGGGGCCTGTCCAGTGAGCCAGGCACTCCCTCCCACAGCTGGATGTAGCTGGTAGGGGTAACCAGATAGGATGAAAGAGAGGAGGGGGCTGGGGCTGGGCCCCGGGTGAATTCGCCGTGGAGGGCCTGTCTATGACATTCCATGTGAGGCAGTTTGGAGGGAAAGAGAGAGCCGACCCAGGCCTTGGACTTGGCTTTGTGTCTGGCTGTCAACTGTGGGGTTGTAGAGCTTCATTCATAAAACAAGGAACAGGCTCAATTAGCATATCCATTCTGCCCTGCTTTGCAAAGGTCACGGGCATTGAACTAGTAGGAAACAAAATGCATCACCACCCAAATATGGGAAGGATAATTATTATTATTTTGCCTCCTGCCAACTGCCCAGACATATTTGAATCAGCATAGCCACGAGGGCAGAGGAACCAGGTCCCATCCTCGCCTAGCCGATATCAAAGCAGCGGCTGCCCGCTCAGCCTTGCCAAATCCTCAAGGCATTGTTCCAAGTCATGGAAGCATGATATCCCATGTCACCCTCACATGCAGAATAATGATTGCCTCACGTCACAAAGCTCAGTAAGTGCCTGAACAGCAGGTCACGTAGAAAGCAGAAGCCTCTTTTAACATTCCTTCATGTTAAACCCGAGCTAATGAAACCTCCCCAGGCCTCCATTTGTATGCTATCTTGTAAGATTTACCAAGTTACAGCTGTTCTCTTATTCTATGAATAGTTTAATATCCGCTCAGTAAAGCTTTGTTGGGACCTATGTGGAAGGTCAGACTCACCTGCCACACAGGGCTGATCCGTAGAGTACTAGTAAGTTCTGTCTAGCTATGTGGCCTTGCTGTCTGTCTGAGACGCAGAAAGAAGTGGACAAAGAAGCAAAGAGCTAGAAGATGGCTCTATGGGTAGTGTCTGCTGTGAGTTCAGATCCCCAGCACCCGTGGAAAAGCCAGGCTCAATGGCTGGCACCTGTAATTCCAGTGCCAGGGAGGTGGGGACATGAGGATCCTTAGGAATGACTAGTTGCCTAGTCTTGCAGAATTGATGAAGTTTAGGCTCACTGCTAGACTCCCCCCCCCTCCAAAATAATCTCAAAAATAGTCTCATGCTAAAAAAAAGATAAGGAAAAGTGAAAGAAATAAGACAGATATTAGCAAGTGTTAGGTGGAGGGGGTTGTTTCTTATTTTGTGAGACAAGGCCTCATGTAGTCCAAGGCTGGCCTGGAACTCCAGAGCTTGGATTAGAGTCATGGGCCACAGCCCCAGGCCTGGTGCTGAAGCCACAAAAGCACTCCAGGGAGACTCACTGCCTGACTGGAGTAGAAAGCCCTCAGTGGACAGAAAAGGGTGAATGCCTGGGGAACGCACCCACCATGAGGTGGGATCCAGCCGACTTCCAGGGTGTGAGCATTTGAGGCCACGATCCTCAGCAGCCCAGCACAGGGTACCTGCTCCATATTGGGCTTCGTGTCCCCACCCCCACATGGCGCCACTGAAAATGAAACCTCCAAGTCCCCTCCACGCCTACCTGGGGACAGGAAAGCCCATGGTTTCCAGAAACTGGTTCAAAATGAAAGTTCTCAGATCCACGAGGGTGCCAGACTCCCTAACCAGGTGGGCAGGCCATGGGGACAAGGAAGGAATGACACTTGACCTCAAGGCATGTCCCCTTCACTGGCGACAACACAGGGAAACTGAGGACCAAAAATGTGGCTCCAGCCTTTCTGCAGATGGTAGGGGTTAAATAGGACAAACCATGTGATGAATGTGGCTGCCTGCAGGTCTCCTCACCCACAGAGCTCTCCCCAGAGGGGTTATTATTGTCTACTTCACACCACTGGGAGCTGAGGCCAGAGAGGCCTCATCCCAGCTCATCCAAGCAGGTAACTCCAGAACATTCCAGAAAGCCATCAACTGCCAAGTGCTGTAATAGGAGCTCTTTCCTTTGCACCTCTCCTCCAACCTTTCCTGGCCCTCTAGGCCTGTGGAGCTCCCTGAGGTAAGCCTTTGATGGCTTCCTTCTTCATTTGGAAAACTACTCTGCCTTCAGGACCCGGTCAGACATCACCTGCTAAGGGCTGCTGGCTCTGTTACAGTCTGTGAGGATGCCAAGAGGTTTGCTCTGTATTCCAGACTTTGAGCACCAGGAAGACAGGGACCATCTTTTAGCCTATCCTCTGTGTGACGCAGGTAGGTTTACTTAGCTTCTCCACGCCTCAGTCTCCCCATCTAAACATGGACTGGTAAGGGAGACAAATGCATTAATCTCTGTAAAGTGCTTAGATGGGTAGCACAAAGAAAGTTTGACAGAGAGAAGTTAATATCCCCAGGCTGAGTTTAGATAATGGGCTAAACTGAGGCATGAGGGGGGAGGGGCAAGGATGAACCAGGGCAGATGGGTGAACAAGACACCCCCCAAGGTGCAGTAGCATCACTGTGCCCCGTCCCGCCATATACTAGGGATGAGGCTCATATATATTCCTTTACTAATTACACGTTAATTTCAGTGTATTTTAGGGAGAAATATATCTGTCACCTGGAACCTGAGATTTTTCAAAAGGTGGGACATGGTGGTGCAGGCCTTTAACCCCAGCACTCAGGAGGCAGAGGTGGGAGGATCCCTGTGAGTTGGAGACCAGCCTGAGATTACAGAGTGAATTCCAGGTCAGCCTGGGCTAGAGACCCTACCTTGGAAAACCAATGGAAAAAAAAAGTTGGAAGAACACAGCCAGTTAAAGAACATGGATAAGGGCTGGAGAGATGGGTCAGTGGTTAGGACATTTGTCTGCAAAGCCTGAGGACCCGGGTTCTATTCCCCACTACCCACGTAAAGCCAGATTGACAAGGTGGCACAGGCATCTGGAGTTCATTTGCAGTGGCTAGAAGCCCTGGCATGCCCATTCTATCTGCCTCTCTTATAAATAAAGAAATTAAGAAATTGAAAAATAGATAAAGGTTGCCTCAGGCTCAGTTGGTAGAGTGCCCACTTAGCATGTTCGAAGCTCCACACCATAAACCTAGCCATGGAGAATCCTAACACTCAGGAGGTGGAGGCAGGAAGGTCAGAAGTTCAAGGTCATCTTTGGCTACATAGCAACTTAGAACCAGCCTGGGGTACATGACACTATGTATCAAACAAACAAACAAACAAAAGTTGCCTTCGGAAAGCCAGACAGATGAGGAGAAAGGAGAATGATAAGGAGGAAAGCAGGAGAAAGTAGAGGGAGGCAGAGACACTATCCACAGAAGAAAGAATGCAGGAGTGGGCAAATGAGTTAACGAATGTGGAAAGAAATGTACGATGAGGCAAGGATAGAGAGCAAATGAAGGAGAGGGCATCAGGGGCAGAGCCAGGCTGCAGCCCACCACTCCTGCCCGGGGACACCACCGGGGACCTTGGGCTCCATTCTGGTCCAAGTTCTGAAGCAACGGTTGGCCGCACCCTTGACTCATGAAATAGGGCCGCACTGAACCACCCAGACGAGAAGTCTGGGCACCTGTTCGACTCTGACCGCAGAAAACTGAAAGCAAAAGCCATCCCCAAGTGCTTGCCCAGTCTTCCTGTCCCTCAGCTGGTTTCTTAGAAATCAGTGGTCTGTGCTTCCAGCGGAGGCCTGGACTTCCTCCTCGCCCCCAGACTCCCTCCTCTTCTCAGATGTCTCTCTGCTGGTAGAGGCCAGTTCTGGGGTTGAGTGTCCCCCAACTGCATACTGGGCGCTGGGCATTCATTCACAGGGTTAGAGGGAAGGGGACCCTGGAAGGCTTTGGGTCCTCTGATGCCACCCAGTAAGTGTGGGAGATGCGGGCCAGGTGAGCGTGCAGGGAAGGAATTCTCCTTTGCCACTGTAGCCAAGGGAATTTGGGTCAGAGAGAGCAGGAGCTGCCCTGGCAGCCAGCCCATTTCTCTGCTTTCTGCACGTGCCCAGACGGCTGACGCACTGTGACTTAGGGCACACAGATGCTGTGTTCAGCTTCTCCTATGGGGGGGATGCAGGCTGCACCTCGGGTCCTCTTCGAGGCTGTCCCTCTTGGGCTTTATTTAAATTCTTGTCACCACCCCCAGGGCCACACTGTTGGGAGGAAAAGCAAGGTTCAGAGAAGTCCCCCAGCCCTCAGGGCCAGAACTGGGACTCTCAGTAGGGATTCCTGATCAAGAACACTGACCTGGGTCAAGGTGTCTGCCCACATTCCGAGGAGGAAAGGATGCTGTGCCATGAGCTAGCTAGAGGTTAGTTCAGAGAAGCCCCAGCTCCATGCTCTATGGCCCTGATGGGTCTGCCCAGCTCAGAGCCAGACCTGGCCAACCCTGTACCCATGCCCCGGGGGAACAGAGTAGACACTGGTTCAAGGCACTTGCCTGATGAATTTCTTGTCTTTCTTTTCTTTCCTTCTTCCCCCCCCCCAGCTTCCTCCCCTTCCTTCCTTCTTTACTCTCTCCCTCCTTCCCTTCCCTTCCTTCCTTCCTTCCTTCCTTTTTTCTTTCTTTCTTCTTTCTTCCTTTCTTTCTCTCCTTCCTTCCTTCCTTCTCTTTCTTTCTTTCTTTCTTTCTCTCTTTCTTTCTTACTTTCTTTCTCTCTTTCTATTTCTTTCTCTCTCTCTCTCTTTTCTTCTTTCTGTGATTCAGTGAGTCCAAGTAGGATTACTTACAAGAACATTACAGGCGCATAGGCAACTTAACAGTAGCTATACCATCAAAGAAAATGTCTATCTCCCCCAGCAACCCTTAACTGCCAATAGATTCTCAGGGATGAGTGGGGCTTCCCAAGCCCCTCCCCTCCCCGCCCACAATGGAATGGTGACAGACCCAATCTTAGGCAGGTCTTGCTCAGACAGCCATAGCGGCTATGAGTTCCTAAGTGCAATGGCCTTTCTGCTGCATTTTCTCGACAGCTGTCTACTTGGGGGGAAGCTGGCAGTTGATGTGCCTACTATGGCAAGAGAAGGAATCAGTGCAGGTCACTGTGTGGGCTCCTGCATCCAGCCATGCCTGAAATCCACCTCTTCGTGACTTACACACACACACACACACATTTTGTTGTTGTTGCTGGCACTGGTCTGGATTATGGTTCTGTCACTTGCTAGCCAGAGTCCCAAGAAATCAGTTTACAGAACAGCAGAGACCACCTGTCAGGCTCATGGAAGAAAGGATAAGCCAGGGAAAGGGGCAAACAACCTCCAGGTCTGAAAGAGCCTAAATTCTATGGAGGGGGATGACTGCCGATGTCTCCCCCTCCCCTCCCCTGTGTCTGCTTCCAGAAAGCTGTGGCAAGCAAACCAAACACAGGCTTTGCCTTCTCACACCTCATTTAGCAGATGTTGTCATTTGTGGTTTCTCCCACCCCCCCTGCCCAGTACTAGGGTTAGAACCCAGGGTCCTGTGCTCATTGGCAAGTGCTCTACCATTAGCTACACCCCCCAGCCCTCTTTTTCTTTATATTTGAGACAGAGTCTCATTAAGTTGCCCAAGCTCACATTCAGACACAGTTTGAATTTGGGACCCTCCTGCCTCAGCCTCCTGAGTAGCTTCAATGATACCCAGCCTGGTTTGCTTTGTTGTTTTATTGTTGTTGTTTGGGGGCCCTTTATTTTGTTTTTGTTTTGAGTTAGGGTCTCACTACATAGCCAAGGCTAGCCTGAACTCTCCATCTTCTGCTGAGCCCCCCAAGTGCTGCTGGGATTGCAGGTGCACACCCCCACACCCAGTATAAACAGTGCTGGGGGTTAAACCCAGGGCTTCATGCAGATTAGGCAAGCACTCTCTACCAAAGAAACTACACCTCCAGCTCTTCTCCTCATTTTTTTATTTATTCATTTTCAAGCTGAGAGAGAGAGAGAGAGAGAGAGAGAGAGAGAGAGAGAGAGAGAGAGAGAGAGAAAGAGAGTGTACCAGGGCTACCACCTTGTGGCTCTGGCTTATGTGGGTCCTGGGGAATTGAACCGGGGGCCTCAGGCACTGGAGGCAAGTGCCTTAACCGCTGAGCAATCTCTCCAGCCCCTCCTCATTTCTTAAAATAAAAAGCTTATTTTTAGAGCAGCTTTAGGTTCATAACAAAACTGAACAGAGTACATGATTCCCATAGATGCCATCCCTCCCCATCTCCCACCAACACCCCACTCCTGTCCGTTCATTGAGGAAGCCCAAGATCTAAGCACAGGCGCAGTTTTGACCTTGTAATGACCTTCACCTCATCAAATGCTCTCAACCATCTACCAGGATCTTGTTCTTTTCCATGGATGGGTAAACTGAGGCTTAGACGCATTCTGGCCAAGTCTCTAGACAAGGTGGTGAATGAAACCAGGTATGCCAGAGGCCCCAGACCCTGAAGGACAGACAACCCTGCATTACTCACTAAAGAGCTACTACTGAGGACTTCTGGGATCCATCCCATTCAGGGGCACTTCCTGCCTGGGCTCTGGAAGCTCTGGAGGGGTAAGACCTTCTTGTCCCCATTTTCTCAGAGGAGGAAGCTGAGGCCCAGAGCAGTGAAATGACTTGCTCAGGGTCACACGACTAACACAGAACAGCTGAAATTAGTCTTCAGTAAAGTCTGAAGGTAGACAGCAGCAACAATAACTAAGTCTGACGCGTCATCAACAGGTGGAGAGGCCTTGGATGATGTGCCGCAGCTCTGGCATTGGTTTCTTCCTTCCTTTCTCCTTCCTGCATTCCTTCATCAGTAGCCAAGCAAACTGTTCTTGGCAGGGACAGGGAAATCACCAGGCTACAGAGTCAGGATCCAGGGGACGCTCAGTGAGTACAAAGGTAAAATTTAAGAAATTAATGCCAAGTTCTACACTGGGGTTAAAAAAAAAATCACTTTCAGGCTGGAGAGATGGCCCTGTGGTTAAGACACTTGGCTGCAAAGCCTAACAACCTGGGTTTGATTCCCAGCACCCACATAAAACCAGATGCACAAAGTGGTGCATGCATCTTGAGTTCATTTGCAGTGGATGGAGACCCTGGCACTCCCATTCTCTATGTCTGTCTCTCTCTTCTATGTCTTTCTCTGCAAATAAAAAATTATTTATTTGCAAGCAGATGGGGGAGATGGCTCAGCTGTTGAAGGCACTTGCTTGCAAAGTCTGACAGCCTGGGTTCAAATCCCTAGTACCCATGTAAAGCCAGACCCACAAAGTGGCACAGGAGTCTGGAGTTTGTTTGCAGTGCCAAGAGGCCCTGGGGTGCCCATTCTCTGTCTCTGTCTCTCTCATTCAAATAAATCAATTAAAATTCAAAGAATAAAAAGTTTTTTTTAATCGCTTGCTCTTGTGCTGGATGACTTTGGACTTTAATTACCTGTCGGAAGGGAGCTCAGGATTAACCATGACACAGTGTGTCCTGTACAAATTAATCCAGCAGGTGCTTCCCAGCAAAGATATTCCAAATAAGAAATGACCCACAAGTCAGCACTGTCTGACTTGCCTGGTGAACCCCAGCTGGAAGGCTGGCACCCAGGAGTCCTGGGGGACATTGAGTGTAGGTGACCAGATAGAGAGTGGATGCTGCTGTCCCAAGCATGTGGTAGGAGCTCAGTCAATGGGGACCTATATGTGGTTGACAGGACGGTAAGAACTAGTCATGATTCATGTCATTTTTATCATTGGCATTGTTAAAACAATTAGCATTGCTGGTCTTTAACTTGCAATTCTCCTGCCTCAGCCTTCCAAGCGCTGAGATTGAGGCAATACCACCCAGCCTGGCCATGGCACTGTTCTTACCCAGCACCTCAAAGTACTTTAGTTCATTAAAAATTTTTTTTTATTTATTTGATGAAGAGAGAGAGAGAGAGAGAGAGAGAGAGAGAGAGAGAGAGAGAGAGAGAATATGGACATATTAGGGCCTCCAGCCACTACAAGCTCCAGACACATGTGCCTTGTGCATCAGGCTTTATGTGGGCACTGGGGAATCAAACTCTGGTCCTTTTGCTTTGCAGGCAAACACCTTAACTGCTGAGCCATCTCTTCAGCCCTTTAGTTCATTTTTAAAACAATCTTTCTGGTAGATTACTGGAATGATTGCATAAAATTTCTGATTTGTAGGTCAAAATCCCAAGACAATGTCAATTTCATATGGTTCAATGTAGTCATTTCACTTCCTAGATGAGGAAACTGAGGCCCAGAAAGGTTGCATGCTGGTCTTAGGAAAATAATTTCAGGACCTGGAACCCTTTGTCTTCCTGGAGGATTCAGCTTGTCCGTGATACCTCCTCTTTGCCACCCACAGCCCCAACCCAGAGGGGCCTATACTAACAACCAGGGGTGTCTGTGAACTAGGGGATTGAGGGAGTCACTTATCCCCATGCCATCACGGCCACACAGGGATAATGGGGCCTGAGGGCTTGGGTTGGTGACTTTCCCCACCTCTGCCAGAAAGAAACTGAAATTGTGGGCGTGTTTGAGGCTTCTGTCTGTCTGTCTGTCTGGTAGGTTGGATGGAATGGGGTGGAAGACTCGGGCCCATTTCTCTGACAGTAACAACAAAGCCAACCTGTGTACACCTGGGGCTGAATGCCCTAAGTGGTTTACCCAGGGGCTGACAGGTGCGTATCTCAGCACCCAGGGGTGCTGACCTGGTCTGGCAGGATCTGAGCCTCCCATGGCTGAAGGAAGAAAGCCCTGGGCCAGCCCTTGCCTCACTGAGACCACTCCCATGGTGCAGGGCTGGAGGGCTGTGTGTTTCCAGGTAGCTGGATGAGCTGGCAGCTGCGGGGGCAGCGGCAGAGGAAGAGGACAGCCTGGTCCCCATGCGCACAGCCCGCCAGGCACAGCCGGTCTTCGGGGAAGTCACCGAGCCAGAGTTCCAGGAAGCGATAACGCTTGTTGAAACCTCTTTCTTGTGGCCTGGTCTCGTCACACGGCTTGGTGGGGACCCACGTCAGGCAGTGCCACAGGTCTGGGCCAGCTGGAGCCCTGGTAGCTGCTGCCATCACCCCAAGATCATGATGAGGAAGGAGTGGGTTAGTCCGGGCTCAGAGCTGTTTGCACCCCAAAAGGACCTGAAGAGGCACCAGGGATGCCCACTCCAGAGGACTTCTGTCGGGGCTGAGAACTGGGGTCTCTCACTCCTTCCTAGGAGGCCATTCTAGAGCCAAGCCTCTTGACCTTGGCTGTTGACACTTGGGACTTTTTTTCCCCCCTTGAAGCAGGGTCTCAGTCTAGCCCAGGTAGACCTGGAACTCATTCTGTAGCCCAGGACAGCCTGATCCTCCTCCATCAGCCTTGCGAGTGCTGGGATGAAAGCGTGTGCCACCATGCTTTTGTTGAGGGGGTCATCCCATGCCTTGTGGGACCCTGCAGAATATTGCTGGCCTCCACCTACTTGGCGTCAGTGGAAGGCACTCTCACCCACCCCATGGCACACCACAAATGGTTCCCAACATGGCCAGTGTTCCTTAGGGGTAGAACTTTGGTTTGGGTTTCCACCCCTGGCATATAGCAGGTTCCTTGATGTCAGAGCATGTCTGGGTCATTTTTATGCCCTGTGACCCAGCACTATGAGGATTCCAAAGGTAATGTAGGGGGGCTCTTAACTCTCTACTCTTCAACAAATATGCCATCTTTTCTTGGTAACAGGGTCTCATGTAGTCCAGGCTGGCTTCAAACTTGCTATGTGGCCGAGGATAACCTTGAACTTCTGATCCTCCTGTTTTCACTCCTGAGTGCTGGCCTGACAGGCATGTGCGACCATGCTGGATTTATGCAGTACTGCGGATGAATCCAGAGCTTCACGCATGCTAGGCAAACACTCTACCAACTGAGCTACATCCTCAGCCCCCAAAATGCCATCTAAATAAACACTGTGCTGAAGGCTTAGACCTTGAAGATAGCAGGCCAGATAAAGGGCAGGCCAGTCCCGAAGCAAGGCCATGTGGCCCTCGGTGAGACGTCTCTTGTTTCATTCTCTGCTAGGACCTGGAGGTTGGTAACTTCCCATTCCCCAGACAGGTGGCTTGTGGAAGATACCACAGGTGCTGGCCCTGGGACCCTATGATGACAGACAGATCCTGTCCAGTCACCTGGATGGACCTCATAAGCCCATACATCCTGCTCAAGGTCACAGGAGCCTCTGAGGGTCTCCTCAGTCCCCTGTTCTTCAACATGAAGTCATAGCTGGGGTGGAAACCTTGTGAAGTGAAAGTCAAAGATGAAAATCCACCGAGGGGCTGGGAGACAGCTCAGTAGGTAAAGTACCTGCTGCACAAGCCTGAGGACCTGAGTTCAGGTCTCCAGCACCCATGTAAATTGCCTGGTGTGGTGGTATGCACCTAGAGCCCAACGCTGGGGAGAGGGAGACAGGAGGATCCCGGATCTTGCTGGCCAGCCAAGAGAGCTGAATTGGTGAGAGAACCTGTCTCCAAAAATAAGGTGGAGCCAGGTGTGGTGGTGCACACCTTTAATCCCAGCACTCGGGAGGCAGAGGTAGGAGGATCGCTGTGAGTTTGAGGCCAGCCTGAGACTACATAGTGAATTCCAGGTCAGCCTGGGCTAGAGTGAGACCCTACCTCGAAAAACCAAAATAAATCAATAAGTAAATAAATAAATAAATAAATAAATAAATAAATAAGGTGGATCGCAAGTAAGGAAGACACCTGGTGTTCACCTCTGACATGTATCTGCACACATACAAACATTCATGTCACATACATACATGCACACCATGCTCACACATACAAAAACAATCTCCCAGAGGTGAAGAACGCCGAGAAAATGTAGCCAGCACAGGGAGCAGGAAAAACCTTCGGAAAGCAAAGTCCTCCAAGAGGTAAGGAAGATGATGCATCCATAACACAGGCACAGGATGTTGTGAAAAAGGAACCGTAAAAAAGGAGGAAAAATGAACTGGAAGGACGATCCCAGAAGCAAACATTATAACATAAGCCTCGGAAGGCAAGGCTGGGGTGATCCCTCTGAGGGAGAAAAACAGGGGAACAAGAGAGAATGGAGAAGAGAATATCAGGCGTGTGGTGCATGCCTGTCATCCCAGCAACCTGGGAGGCTGAGGCAGGGGGAGCATGAGTTTGAAGCCAGTGTGGAGAACCTATCAAGACCCTGCCCATCCCCTGAAAAACAGTTGAATCTGTGTCCTCGACCCCCAAATGTAGCTTCTTTGCCAAGAGGGTGAAACTGATGTGCTGGAATCTTGTCTAGGCCTTAAGGGGTCCAACTCCTCATTCACAGAGGGGAAACTGAGGCTCAAGGAGGGGAAACAGGCTTGATCAAGGTCACCCAACCCAGAGGTGTCTTGGTGACACCTTGCATGTTTGTGTGTGCGTGTGTTTGCACATGTGTGCGTGTGTGCAGGTGTGGGTGGAGGCCAGAGGTCACTCAGTCATTCTCCACCTCGTTCTTTGAGACAAGGTCTTTCCTTGAACCTGGAGCTCACGGACTCTGCCAGACTAGCTGGCCAGCAACTCTGGATAGGAATCCTCCTGTCTCCACCTCGCTGGCTCCGGGACAGGTGTGTGCTGCCGCACCTGGCTCTTACGTGTCTCGGGGGTCTGAGCTCAGGTCCTCAAGCTTGTGCTGTAAGTGCTTTACTGACTGAACCATCTCTTTACAGACCATTGCAGGTTTTGCTCTTTCCTTTCTTTAGTGTCCCAGGCCACGGAGTCCTGAGCTAAGATGTGATCCTGGGAGAGTTGCCTCCCTCTCTACAGCCCCATCAGGTGAGACAGGGAGCACCTTCAGTCAAGGATATGGCGCTCCAAGGTTGGGCTAGGAAGGGGCAGAAGAGGATTTGAACCCAGATCTCCATGTGCCCTGCATCTGGAGCCAGGACCAGCTTCAGTGATTGGAGGCACAGACCGCATCTGGGGCAGGCCAGGAGGAAGCCTCCGCTTGGGGGAGCTGGGGGACAGTGGGGAACCACCAGGCAGGAAGAGCAGAGCAGAAAGTGAAAGGAAAGAAGGCCCAGAATAGCTGTGGGTAGTAGACTGCAGTTGAGTAGAGATGCCAGAATGACAAAGGATGGACGCCCACTCCCCAGGGAGCTGGCGGGGCTTGTGGCTTGTCATAACGGGCTGGGTGAACCCCTCACATGGCAGGGAAGAAGTTGGGGAGGAAGGCTGCCTGAGGGAGGGATTCCTTCCTAACTTTATTCTGCTGCCTGACTCCACACACACACACACACACA
>PVHP010018950.1:0-32457 GCA_004024765.1 Zapus hudsonius
CAAAATGCAGAACTCCAGATCAGGGTTCAGGCTCTTCTTTTGCATATCTATCCTTAGTATTTTACATCCAAATTAGAAAGGGTTAGTCCCCAGGAGGCTAGGCCAAAGTGGTACTTCCTCTAGCCAGAAGCCTGGAGACAATTAATAATTTTAATAAATCCTTAATTCTTTTGGGGGACATTATTCAAACTACCACACCTGGCTTCAGCTGTGCTCTGTGCTCACTCAGACGCTACTCTGTGGTCACACAAATGTGAGTCAATACAGGAACTCAGTGACATGGGTACCAGGAGGCTGGGATCATGGGGGTTTGGGGTGGGGGTATGCATGGTGAAGAGGTTATGCTTTAGACATCTATAAAAAGTGCATTAATAGATTCTGAGAAACTTGATGGTAAATGAGTGTTGACAATTTCAACATTTAGGAGTTGTAGTTGAGATTTTTTAAACATATTTTAATGAAGCAGTTTATTAATTCCCTTACATCCAAGTAGCCACAGAGCAAAAGTCCTCATAGAGCATTAACTGGCAGAAGTCCAACTTAAATTTATCAGTTTGCATATTGAGTTTATCATCATAAATTAAACAAACAGGACATGTGAAGAAAGTACGAAACATTCATTTTCAGAATTATGTAGATAAACTACAATATTTAGGTTATTAATAAGAACATATGACTTAGATGTGTAAGTATTTTTGTAATTCCTGCTCCAGGGAAAAGAGTAATTTCTTAGTTAGTGGAGACACCCAAATCTAGACATTTAGGATAATTATGTGAGTAGTTTCATATGTAGAAAATACTCTGCCAGAGTTCTTCATGACGTCATGAAGTCTTCATGGTGTCTGTACTTTCTTTCTCTCCATTATCTTCTTTCTTATTTTTTGAGATATTCCAGGTACTTACAAGGTAGCAGCAGGATGTGATTAAAAAGGTCAGAGGAGATGCTGTGGGTCACCATGTTATTTGTCATGAATGATCAGAGTAAACCAGTACTGTATGGAACATCACAAAAAGTGGCAAGACCTTCCCCAGTCACTGACTTGCAGGATATGTATTTTGTAAGCTACCCTAGGCATTCCTGTTACCTAACATTGGCTCCATAGCAACTATAAACATTGGTGTTTATGTTATGAAGATTGTAAAGAATTTATAGAAGTCATTCATTTGCTTAATTGCATTTTCCCTTATTAATTCCTTCCCAGTTGCATTATATAGAGCATGAAGTGATGACAGCATGATGTGAACTTTCAAAGGAAAGCTTTAGCATCATTCATGATTTTCAAAGATAATAGTGAAATTATAAGTAACATAAGAAGTATATAATCTCAGTTTTATTAATGATGGAAGACATAAGTGAGTGACATCATTTCACACACACACACACACACACACACACACACACACACACACACACACACATAAACATATATATGTATGTGCCCCAGTGGGTCTGAATTCTTTCTGACCTACTTAATTTGATAATTATATACCCTCACCTACTTTCAAATGCACATAATAAAGTTATCAAGGATTAAGAAGGGATGAAATATTCTTGAATTACTATGAGAAAAGAGAGAGAGATAGAGAGAGGGAGGGAGACTCAAGGCTTACTAGAATTTGGCTCAATGAGTGTGTTAACCTCAATGTCAGGAAATTACCATTTCTTTTTCCCAGGAGCTTGCTAGTTTAAAGCCCCAAGAACTTTACTTATTAAAAATAGGCTGTGAAGCTTTGGTGTTCCGAGGTCAGGCTCCTGAGTCTTGGTTTATCTGCTCTTGGCTGATTAGCTCAGTGACCTCGGTTTCCTCACTGGTGAAGTCAGGGTACTAATGTTCCCACCTCACTGGCTGCTGTGAGGATAACGTTAGACAAGCAGGTGAGAGTGGAACGCAGGGGTAAGAATCCACTGGATGTCACTGTGCTCTTGTTCTTCTCCACCACAGAGAAAGGGGAGACTTTGAAAGTGACCTGAACTGGCTTCAAATCTGGCATATACAGTAGACAAGATGGTTTGTTTGAAAAGGGGAAAGAAAAGGAAAAAAAGGAAAAAAATCTGGCTACCTCTGGTGCAGTTCATAACCCCCTAAGCTATGGACAGTATGTGCACCGAGGAAGGACCCCAGTGGGTAGGGGACAGAGAGGAGGGAAATGGGGACACCTTCACAAGATTTGGTCATACAATGTGTATACTTATTCCTAATAAAGATATTTTAAAAATGAAAAAGAATTGGATGTTTTGTTTTAAAGAGTCACATTTATCGAATAAGTCCACCCTTCAAACCTCAAACCAATATGTCTTTCCTAACATGTCAACGGGTTAGAATGACTTAAGATATACCCCCTCTTGAGGAGCAATATATAGCTTGACTATTATTTGTTCATTAATCTATTTTTCTTAATACCTGAGTGGACTATAGATTTGAGGAAAGGATGTCAATGTGTTATTCCTTCTCAATTGCCATTAATGGGCTCCTTAACTATATTCACTTTGTATTTTCTTGAAAGCATTAAAGAATCAATCCCTAGTTTGATCCAGACATCCATATGTCTGTGGTATAAGAGGACCGACAGCTGATTTTTAGGCTAATAAAAAGAGTAATGTATGGCTTTGAATGATTCATTGATGCAGTTAGGCAGAAAATGTGACCGTCTCCATGTGTACTTCCCAAATTAAACATTTGCTTGTGAAAGGTTTTATTTTAATTGGAGTTAATATTAGTTTATTATTAAAAGCCTCTGGAGGAGATGAAATGAAACCAGGCTACAATAATGAAAAAGCTTTCTTATATTTCATTACAACGCTCGAAATCTTTACTCACATTGTCTCACATGGCTGTGAAAACTAGGCTTTTCCTTTGTGTGACTGTAACTTTCTTTTCTTTTATTATTATTATTATTTATTTCTTGGAAACCCTGGAAATCCAAGAATACACAGATAATCTTTTCTTTCTTCTATATTTTAATAGTAATCCCAGAGTTTGTGACACAAGTGAACATTGCCTTGGAGGCCTTGAGCAAGAACTCACTGAGTGTATTTGATGACAATCAGTTTGTGGACATCTCAAAGAAGATCTATGATACCATCCATGACATCAGGTGTTCCGTCATGATGATCCGGGTGAGTCTGCTTTAACTTTCCTTAAATTATTCTCACATTCTTCACCATCCGGAACATCTGCAATGATTACAGGAAAAGTGTGAAAGCTATGCTTTAACACCAATGCTGAAGTCCTTTAGCATATCAGGAAATCCTGTGTGTCCCCAAGGTCAGGTCTATTGTCACAAGCTGCACATTTACTTATACATTTGATCATAATGTATGTGCATATTCACTGCAGCATGTGCAGAAATAGTAAGCTTTATTGTGTATGGGAGTCTTAGCATGATCAGGAGACAAGGGGGGCACAGACAGTTGCTTGCGTTCTTTTCTTTAAAAATAGCAAAGTTGCTGCTTATCACTGTGCTGGAATCTGATAAAATATGCAACAGCAAAGTATATATATATATATATATATATATATATATATATATATGGTCAAACCCTCTCCTCCTACATCGCAGAATTGCAAGTTGTTCTACAAGAATTCTTCCTGAGGTGTGCCAGGTGCAACAACCTCTTAAACCATGCTAGTTAAGAAAGGATGGGATGCAACATATTTTGTGAATAAAGTTTATGTTCACAACACAATGCCCTTTGTGTTTACTCAAGTGCAAATGTAAAATATGTTTTTTTTAAATATTACTAAAGAAGCAAGGTAAGTTGTTTAGAAATTGCATACGAAAGCTAAGAAGATACCTTATCTTGGGATAGCTTACCTGGGAGTAGAAACACAGTTACAGACTTGTGTTTTTAGTGGTATATTTGGGAGCAAGGGAGACCAAGGTGGGAAAAAAATGCTAAGGTGTGATTATGAGTCACTGTGGGTGACTGGGTGTTCATCATTCTGGTAAGCTTGTGGCTGTTCTGTAGAAAGCTTCTTGGAATGTTTTCACCTGAGGGGAAGACAATCTGGAGATGCAGGCACTTATTCATCCTTGGTTAAATGCGACCCTGAGAGCTGTAACCTGGGCCTCATGCTCAGAGCCAATCAAACTCTTGTGGAGAAAGAAAGCAACCCTCAGGTAGGACAGCAGGTGTTCACACTAGAACTCCATAGGATGGATGAGCATAGGGTGTGTGGATGAATAGAGCTCACTTGGAAAGCTTCAGGATTTCACGATTTGCAAAGGTAAGGATCATGAAACTCTCAGTGAGCCCGAAATATCACTGCTACTCAGCACCGAGCCATCTACAAAATGGGGACATTTGTGAAATGTGTAAAGAAAAGACACACCGGATATTGCAAAACTTGGAAAAACAGACCTGAGTGAGGACTGTCAGAGAAAGGCTAAAGGGGCCAGGTTATAAAATATGGCACTTTAGGACTCCAGAAAACCTGAAAAAAAAACAAATTTAAATATCAGAGAGAAATCTTAACTAGGTAAAGACAGTTCCCTACTTATGATGGATGGTTAGACATACCATTTTTTTTTGTCTCAGCAACAATGCACAGTCTGCAAAAAAAAAAAAAAGAATTCTTCTAAATTTGAATTTTGACCCATTTCCTTGCTGTCAACAAGCTGTCAACCCCTCCTATCATGAGGGTAAAAAGACAATGCTCTAATGCATGAGGAACCTCTGATGTTCAATAGGTTAGATGCGTTGAATGCATTTTTTTTACTTCAACAATATCTTTAGCTTACAATGGGCTTATTAAGATCCATTGGAAGTTGGTCATCTGTACTGATGAGAAACCTGTGAGAATGTATTTTTTCATGATACTATAAAATGTACTAAATCTGAACAACAAACAAACCTTGCCTAATACATCCTTGCTCTTGAAACAAGTCTTACTTGAACGGTCTGTAGACTAGAATTTTCCCACTCCTGCTAGGGTAGGTGGTCAGAACACAAATACTACAAGTGTGAAGATACACACACTTCAGAAAGCTGTCTCACCATTGTGGAACACTACTCTGTATCCTACTGAACAGGTATTTGAGAAGATAAACCAATGAACTAAAATTAAGAAGCCAGACTGCACTTTCTTTCCTTCTTTCTTTCTTTGTTTCGTTCTTCCGTTCGTTCTTTCTTTCATTCTTTCCTTCTTTCTTTATTTTTATTTATTTTGTTTTTTTGCCAAAGCTATCTAGTGATGAAAAACATAAACCTCATAACTTTTTTGGCTAAATACTCCAGTATGATTTTTTTTGTATAATCTGGATGGCCTTTATATAGTAAATCAAATTATTTTGCCATTATTTCTTCATATGCTTCCCATCCAGGAATGCTTGTGGACCAGGAGAACAATTTACTGTAATTACTAATAGCCTTAGAGGGCATTAATTGTTCTCTCTAGTCATTTTCTTTTCAAGGTAAGCTCTTCCATTTCTGTTAACTTTTTCTCTTAGGAATAATCTAGTGGTTTACAGTCTTCAAGACTGATTATTTGATATTCAACAAACTTTTCATGAGACTATAAAAACATCATAATTAGGTCCTGACAATGTCAAATAAAATAGTTTTTCTTATATGCGATTTCTACTGTTGTATCACTTCTGTTGGAGTATTTTCCCGCAATTCAAGGATGTGGATTATTGGAGTAAGCACAACTTTGACTTTTTATTTTATTATGATGTGACCTATATGTTTATTCTCTATTTTTAAAGTCTGATGCAATTGCTCATGGTCCTAAATTCTAATACTATTAAACACCATTGTGATCTTTTTGTTATCTTTGTTATCAATAATTAGATACATTGTATGAGCAAATCTCATGACAGTGCCCCCATTTCCCTCCTCCCAGTCCCCAACCTACTGAGGGCATACTTGGTGGGCATACTGGATCAGTCCATAGGGTAGGGAGCTATGATTAGCTCAAGAGGTAGCCTGGACCCCCCTTCATTGTGATTTTAAATGACTGTTAATGTAGTTTATCTGGCTTATTTTCAATCTGTTTTTTACCAATTCATCTTCAAATAGATTTATGAATTATAAAGTCTTAGTTCCTCTGTACAGACTTAGAATAATATTTTTAAAGTAAAAAGTATTGTCTCTGCATTCTCACTAGGTAGTCCTGATTAAGAATATGTGTGTTGACCTTTAGGATCTGAATCTGTGTTCAACTTGCACAACTGTAAGCATATGACCTCAAATTACAAATTTCCTGTTGAAAATATTCTCAACAAAAGACTTGTAAACTGAATTCAAGAACATATTCAGAAGATCATATATCACACCTAAATTAGTTTCATCTCAGGCTACATAGCTAGTTCAATATTACATAACTAACATGGAATAAAATATTTCGAGGGAAATAATGACAGAAATAACATGTAAACATGATTGATTCAAAAAAGGCATTTGACAAAGATAACTACTCTTTTCTGATAAAAGTCCTAAATGAACTAGGAATATATGGAATGCACCTCAACATAATTAAGGCTATTAAAAACCTATAGTTACATTATTGTACATGATGAAAGCAGAGGATTTCTTCTAAATTCTAGAACAAGACAAGGGTGCTCACTCTCTCCACTCTTGTTCAATATAGTACTTATAGCCCGAGATAGAGCAGTAACACAAGACAAACATTTAAAAAAGATATAAATTATAAAGGTAGCTAGGCATGGTGGTGCACACCTCTAATCCCAGCATTCTGGAGGCGGAGGTAAGAGCATTGCCATGAGTTTGAGCTTGGGGCTATATAGTGAATTCCAGGTCTGCCTGGGCTACATTGTTTTTCCTACCTTGAAAAAGCTAAATAAATAAATAAATAAATATTAAAATAAAATAAAATTATAAAGGTAGTTGTTAATATATTCCTATTTGCAGATGATATGGTTTTTATTCCTAGAAGATTCTAAGGAATCCACCAGAAAACATTTAAAGCTGATAAACTATCTAGGCTTTTTTATTTTATTTTATTGTCCATAAGAAGTTATAATATTTAGTGGGCAAACAATGAGTTGTTATCCCCAATTCCCCGCTGCCCAACCCTCCCCACTCCGCTGGATAACCAAAAAGATAACAAGAACCGTGCTTCCATGTAGGGATGGTGATACCATAGTTCTGTAATCCTAGCACTTGAGAGTTGGAAGCAGGAGTATCAGAAGTCCAAGGTCCTTCCCAGCTACAATACACAGTTGACTCCAGCCTGGGCTACATAAGACCTGTCTCAAAAACAAACATAAACAGAGTTACCATGCTATTAACCCATGGAGGAAGAAAAAGAGGACCCCAGTCTCTGTCCCTGCATGACCAGTTTCAACTCGAAGGGGGGTTCTCCAGCTCTTCCTTGGGGTATGACCTGAACCTCTGGATTGAATTACTAACTACATAATAAAGGAAAATTGAGGTCTGACTCAGATGCAGGTAAATGAAATTCCATCCTTTTTTTTTCCCTAAAAGACTATCCCTTAATCACAGAAGATAATGTAATTGACCTGGTATAAATTTCTCTGTACAAGGTGATGTTTAATGCTAATCAATAATCTTGCCTCAGAACTGAAGAATGTTTCTGTTTCATCAAGGGCTTATCAATATTTAAAAAATAATCATAGTAATTTAGGTTCAGAGAAAGATAGGCTTTGTGCTACACAACATTTGTGAATTCTACAGAATCCTGTCACTACTGAATTTTCAAGAGTGGTCTTTAATGCTGTCAGGACAAAACACCAACTTAAATTCAGAATCTGACATTTCATGATTTTGTAAAATAGCACTATATCTGCCTTTGCTCTTTATTCTAGTCGATTATTATGTTAGCAGCTGTTAAGAGTGTTTTTTAAAGTTCTAAAATAAATGCTGTGATATTTAATATTGCTAATCTCAACTGAATCCAGTGTGTGGACAGATAAGCTTTTAGAACCTCATGCTTAACCATAGAAAAACAAGGAGAAAATATTTTGATCTATTTGTGTTTTATATCTGTGCAAATTTTATAAGTATTATGAGTCCATATAATATGATAGTTAAAATCAAAAACTATATCTTGATTCATTTCAGTTTCCCACTTTGTGAGATAAAGCTGATATTTAACCTCATAAGATAATTATACTGACAAAATGAGTTAATATAAATGAAATGTTTGACAAAAAGCATTCCTGCAAGAATATAATAACTCTTACTATTTTTATATTCAGCTAGTCCTTATTAATACTATTGAAACTGCTTATTTATTTTTTATTTTTATTTTTTATTTTTTAAAATATTAGCTGCAGAAAGCATGAGAATATATTTGCATAGCAGCATGTTTTACATATACAAATACAAGGGCAACTTGAAGGTAATGTCTAGAACCAAAAAGCATATACCTTTAAAGATAGTACTTATACAAAAAGTTACTTATGGTTATTAACACCAATAATCCAAATTATAGATTATTTAGTATACATTATGCATTTGCAGACATTACAGTTTAAACTATTATGATTATTCACATCATTTTCATTAGTCTCTTGAAATGTAAAAAGAGGAATGAACTCTTAGTGTCCTTGGCTCATCTTTTTGGTCAAAGATGCTTGACCATAGCTAGGGGAAATTTAGAATGTCAACATCCTTTACTGTTGGGAGTAATATAGGCAGTCATCAGAGAAATACCCTCAAAGTATCAAGATCTGGATGACAGGTATTTAGGACTCAGATTTTCTTTTGCTTGTTGTTGTTGTGAATTTTCATATGTGTGTGTCTTATCAAGATAATTTCCACATACACATGTGAAACGAACATGAAGTTTAGATTTTTGTGTCACTTTTATAACTTTAGTTTTTAGTGTTTGTGTGTGTGTGTGTGTGTGTGTGTGTGTGTGTGTGTGTGTGTGTGTGTAAGAGAGAAAGGTGTGTGTGAGTCCAGGCACGTGGAGGTCAGAGGACAGTTTTGGGTACTGGTCTCCTCTTCCACCTTGATTGATTTAGGGTCTCTCCTTGTTTGACATTTCACACTCCAGACTAGCTGGCCCATGAGTTTCTGAGGATTCTCCTGCCTCTGCCTTCTATCTTGCCAGAGCTACACTGTGGTTATGGGTGCTCACTACTGTGATCACACTCATGTGGGTTGTAAACTCAGGTCTCATACTTGGGTGGCAAGTGTCATGCTGAGCCATCTCTCCAGCCCTAATTTTCTATTTTTATTGTTCAGGGAATGGAAGTTTGGGAAGGAATATAATTTTTTTATGTTTCTTTGTTGTTGTTGTCATCATTATTTTGTTGTTGTTACTAAATCAAACCTTGAGGACAGCACCAAATTAGTCAATGAGCTGTCCCCAGCCCAAGAGCTAATTTTGGATATCACCATGATGAAAGTTAATATTATGAGAAAATCAAAAGGAAAATAAAATAAATTTCTAAATATTGCAAGACTTGTTTTATGTGAATTGTCTCTACATGGGTCATCTGTCAAGCTTCTAGAATTGGAACAATTGTACCATGATTCAGCACTTTCTCTCTCTCTCTCTCTCTCTCTCTCTCTCTCTCTCTCTCTCTCTCTCTCTCTCTCTGTCTCTCTCTTATAAATAAATAAAATGTTTAAAAGAAAGACATTACTTTTCTTAAATATCACTGTTATCTTCTTCAGTGTAGAGAAAAATAGAATCATAGTATTAAACTTTCAGTTCTTAATACACTTAAACATAAATAACTGAGCTTTGTCTCCTAAGGGGAAAAATATTGTGTCCATCCTACCAAATAATGCCAAGTACGTAAGAACCATACATTGGAGAAACACAGTAAAGCATAAGTAGATATTTCTATATAATAACAAGTAAGAAATTAGAAAAATCATCATCTATAATAGACTGTTTCTCAACAATGAGAAACTAAATAAGAATAAAATTAAGAAAATGCATACAAGAACTATATTCTGAAACTTGCAAATCATTTTAACAGAAAATTTTTAAATGATTTAAAAGTCCTAAACATGTGAGCTGATGATTCCTATCCCATGAAGTCCCAAAAACAAGACAAGATTAGGTCAAAGCTCTTGAATACCCACCCCAGGCCTGAGGTAGGATCCTGTTGCTGAAGAAACCACAGAAAGCCATCTATTAGCACTGAGAGACCCTGTGAGGTCCAGATGGTATCCAGCACCCATATGGTAGTTATTGTAGTGCTGGAAGGCACTACATAAGCTTCCAGGGAAAGCTGGTCAATGATAGATGGAGTAAACAGAGACCACTGATACTGATTTTTAGAATCAATGTTACCCAACAATAGCTTACCATAGATGTTTGGTGAAAACTGATAGTCTGCTCTTGTTACATGAGTATATGTATATATACATGAGTATAAATATATATATATATATATATATATATATATATATATATATACACACACATATATATATATATATGTATATATACATATATACATATATATATATATAGTCAAAATATATGAGCTAAACTATATACTTAAAATCATACAGATTTTAGTTGTAAATAAAGTTGCTTCACGCATATTGCTCTCAGCAGTCCTGTGCTGCAGAACATAGCTCCTTTTAATCTGCTGAAGTTCAACAAATTGGTTATGAAATCTCACTTGGTTAATTCAAAATGCTGATATTTCCAATATTATACAACTAATTGTCTATATTATTATAACTGGCATTTTGTAACACAATTTTCTTTTTGGAATCTTTCCATTTCTAGTTCTCTCTCTCTCTCTCTCTCTCTCTCTCTCTCTCTCTCTCTCTCTCTCTCTCTCTCTCTGTGAGATGTGAGCATATGTGTGTTCCTGTGTGAGCACAGTACACATGTACCACTCACAGCATGACCATGGAGGTCAGGGGACAACAAGTGTAGGTCCTTGCCTTCCACCTTGTTTGAGCAAAGGTTCACTGCTGCATTCACTAGGCTACCTGGCCCACAAGATTCTAGGTGATTCTACTGTCTCCACCTCCCTTCTTAACCATAGGTGCACTGAGATGTCAGTTAATAGGTCTACACTTTCCAGATTTATATGTATTCTAGAGACCTGAACTCTGCTACTGGATTGCAGTAATCCACTGACAATCACACCAGTCCTGCAAAGCTGAATTCTAAAAAAAAAAAATTCCAATTTCACAAGGTAACTTCTATATCAAATCTTTATTGTCGTCTGCACATACATGTATGGTTTCTAAAAATGTCTATTGCTAAGAATCTCTAGTTTTCATTTCTCATGCTGTGAATCATTACATAGTTTCTTAGACCAGGAATTGACAACCCATAATCTGGAGCCATATTTGCTTCAACTACAAATTTCCAATGATTGTGGACAAAGAACAACTTCAATCCTTTCAAATGATCGACAGCACAAAAGAGAAGATATGTTGACTGCATGAAATTCCTTTTCAGTGTTTCTTATTTATTTGTTGAGGTAAGGCCCAAATTGTTTACATTCCTTTGGTATCTTGCATCATTTCACCAGGCCAAGTTGCTATAGTCTATAGTTTATCAGTTATTTTGAAATCCTATCTTGGAGGGGTAATGGATATTGCAATTCATCAACTTTATCTTTCCCTTTTTTTCTTTTTCCGTGTACAGCATATAAATATATTTCAAAGATTACCAAGATTGCAAATGAGCTGCCATAAGTTTTCACTAAGCGAGTTTAAAAGGCAGTGAGTTGAGAAGTGTCCAGTTCAAATGGTGAATTTCATGCTCACTGTAGTTCCTGCGTCCTGTAGGTACTTCTGGAGACCCTGAGGTGTGTCACCACCTCCACCCACTGTCTTCCTTTCCACTAATGATCACAGTTTCCTGCCAAGCACCTTTTTCAAACCCCAGGTAATGGCCTAACTGCTGTCAATGTGCGACTCTTCACGCTTTGTGGAGCCATGGTTGACTGTGGAGAATTTCTCTAAGCATCATTTCAGATTTATTTAGCATACAGAGACTTAACACCCCTTTATTTCTCACTGTTAAGTAGGTTTCCTAACATCTTCTTACTCACCTGCTTTTTATTCTCACAGGAGACATGCCAGGGAATCCTAGTTAAAAATACTGACTGCCCTTTGGGAAAGTGTTCCTTTATAATATTAGGACCAGTTTGTAATGAAACCAGCCAGCAGGGGACTTTGGAAGGAGACTTATTGAAGGCTTATAGCAAAGTAATTTTAACATATGCAAATTGGAGTCAAACCTTAGTGGGAAGAGTTCTGTAGTGTGGCTCTGGCTATCATCTTGGAAAACAAAGAGTTTATAGTGAATCACCCCAGCAGCCTCAGCTGCCACTGTCCAGCAAAAGAAGAGAGGTCTTATGCTCTTGGCACACTTAATGGCCTTCAGTGTGTATGTCATTTGAAGTGACTTGTGAATATATATGAGAACAGAGGTGTTCACAGTAAGAAAGACTATCCATTGAGAAGCATGTTGGTTAGGTTACAGAAAATGTGCTACTCATTGATCTCAGCATGAGAAAGATGCTCAGGTCGAAGTCTTTTCTGAGAAGTGCTTTCTCATCAAAGGGTCAAGGGCAGGAGCCCTTGGTTCAGAAGGCCTTTGATGCCCATTAGTTCTGCACTTGCACAGCTCAACACAGGCACACTTCATACACTGTACTCCCAGTCGTTGCGTCTAAGCCAAATGTCTCTGTTTGTTATATTCAGGGAAAATGACTTTGTGAACTGAAGGAGCATAAAGGCCACACATTCAACTATGGAACCTTCAGGAATTTTTTTGTCAGATTGGTTTTGTGAATTATGAAATAATTTTTTGTAAATAAACATATTAGTATTATAAGTTAAGCCTATTTTATGTATTAATTCTATTAAGATTTTAATTATTTGTGGATGGAACGGTTTTGTTCTGAATTGCTCAATATGTGTTCAATTCTTCAAATAAATTTTTTTCATGGCTACATTTCAAAAACAACTTTTAGAGTTGAATCATCCTTCCAGAAAGAAAATTCTGGAAAAAAATTCGATAAATTTGTGGCTTTTAGGAAATGGGCTATGGTGGAATGAAACAGAGGAGGGGAGAGTGAGAATTTTATATTTTTCCTATCTAAACTTTAAGTAGTGTTTAAAAGGAAGAATGGCTTTGCAATGTGATTGAGAAAATTGAAGTGCTTCAGTTCACACAACCACAGAAGTCACAGGAGGAGAGCTGGGTTCACTGGTCACTCCCATTAGAAACCAGAGGAGAAGGAGACAGCTTTATATTTCACACCACAGGAAACTTTCAGTGTCATAACTTCCCTTTGTGCATCAGCCAGTTAAAAACACATAAGTCCCCAGAAGCACGTCTTGGACAATTGGCTGAAGAACACATCCTAATCTCTTTCTTGCTAAGTCAGATGTAGACACATTAGTCTGCTGTCTGTGCCTTCAATTTGCCTGGCTCCCCAACCACCTGGCCATCTTTGTTCTTACTGTTCTCTACAACCACCACTCTACCCAAAGGTCTCTTCCATTTTCTGGTCTGACAGCATACATAGTTCTCATACAGAGCTGTATATAAGTAACATCTACCACTGCTGTTCCTCTTTATGTTTGCAGAGTGTTTGTCATGGAAAGGGCCATATTTCATTTATTGATCTATCATCTTTCTTTACACATATGCAGGCAGGCTATATGCAAGAAGGAATTTTTAACATTTTTTACAATATTCTGATATTAAGAAACTTAACAATTAAGTAGTTTCTAAATTTGATAGTTGTTGAAAATATTTTTGCTGAACTCGAAGGAATTAAGGGAAAGAATGAAACAATATTACTTTGTTGTATTTACAGTATTAAACCAATGGGAAATAGAGAATTACCCTGATGGATAGTTACACAATGAATAGAAATTCAAAACATATTCACTTTAAGATGACTTTAAAAGAACAAAGATTTCTAAGTATTGTGTTCTGTGGCCGTTAGCATAGTCATGTATGTTCAGTGTGTCTGCAGTGGTCCTATTTATATAAGTTGAAAGTTCTAGAAAGTTGGGTCCATGCAGTTCTTAAAGTTCTTCATTTTACCTTACTTTACGCAGGTGGTAAAGATGTCAGAAAGATGCCTCTTTAAAAATTATGGCCATGGTAGGAAGCATTCATGAGACACTTGATCGCCTGTACATTAGATGTTGGTTTGTGGAACTTGCATTTTTTTAAAAAATATTTTATTTATTCATTTTCAAGCAGAGAGAGAGAGAGAGAGAGAGAGAGAGAGAGAGAGAGAGAGAGAGAGAGAGAGAGAGAGAGAGAGAGAGAGAGAGAGAAGGCCACCACACTGGCTTATGTGGGTCCTGGGGAATTGAACCAGGGGCCTTAGGCACTGAAGGCAAGTGCCTTAACCTCTGAGCCATCTCTCCAGCTCTGGAACTTGCATTTTCCAGAATACAGTCTGGAATTTACCAAAGTATAGTTTCTGCACATTACTATCCATTATCCATCTCTTGGTAGAAGGATCTCTGGAGACTCACAAAATTATCTGAAAATTTACAGATTAAAATGCTTTTGCCTTTGCGTGTATGTGGGTGATGTGTGTGCAGCGTGTGTGGTCTGTATGCATGTGGGTGTGCAGATGTGTGTGCCCTGTGTCCCATGTGCAGGGATCACAAGAGGACTTTGGGTGTCCTTCTCTCCTTTCTTATTTTCTCCGTGACAGTGTCTCTCCCACATTCTGGAGCCTGTGTCATTTTTGTTAGACGGTGGTTCCCTGTTTCTACTTTCCTCAACACTGGGGTTGTAGGTATACCCTGCAATGCCTGACTTTGTATGTGTTTGCTGAGAAGTAAAATCAAGTCCCCCGAGTCATCTTCCCAGCCCCTAAAATAAGCTTTATACCGTCTTTATACTGCAGTGTTCAGACCAAAATTCACAATTTAATTAAAGTCATAAAGTGCAAAAAGATATGACAAAAGCATATCTAAACCTACAAAAAAAATACTAAAATACTTTTAAACTAGTCTTAAAGGCTTGTTTACAAAAAATATTTTTTTTAATATTTTATTTATTCATTTTCAAGCAGAGAGAGAGAGAGAGAGAGAGAGAGAGAGAGAGAGAGAGAGAGAGAGAGAGAGAGAGAGAGACTGAGAATGTGCCCAGGGTCACCACCTTGTGGGTCTGGCTTATGTGGGTCCTGGGGAATTGAACCCAGGGCCTTAGGCTCTGGAGGCAAGTGCCTTAACTGCTGAGCCATCTCTCCAACCCTATATTTACTATTTTAATTCAATGAGGATAGGACTTTTAATCAAATACTAAAGACATTATTTATGACTCACTTAAATATCTTGGTCAAACTTTTATTATTATTATTATTATTATTATTATTATTATTATTATTATTTGGTTTTCTAGGTAGGGTCTCACTCTAGCTCAGACTGACCTGGAATTCACTATGTAGTCTCAGGGTTTTGTTTACACAAGGCCAGAACTCACTGTGATCTTCCTACGTCTGCCTTCCTAGTGGTGGGGTAATGGTGTGCTCCATCACGTCTGACCAAATTTAATTTTTGAAAATTAGTCTTCTTAGAATAAAGCATCTTTTCCAAAAGAGACTCTAGAAGAGTAATGAAGATGATAATGATGATAAAAGTAATAGTATCAAAAAATAATAAAATAAAATAAAAGCAACCACACACTCAGGCATGGTTCGAATCCTATCATTCACCTTGCAGTGAGACAAAGCCCAGCGAAGTCTTTCTAGCTACCTTGCTGTCTCAGAGAAGAACAGGAAAGCTGGTCTGCACTCATGCCAGCTCACTGTCAGAGCAGCCCTGGTGAGGGATGGAAGGCCTGTCTCACACGTCAGGGACTACAGGGACTCACTGAGTCTCTCCCAGAATGTAGCATGTCACTGGTTACAGAGCATCTTGGTATTCAATTGACAGAAGGATTTGCTAAGCAAAATTTAAGTGGGATATGTAAAAAGATATGAACTCCACAGTAAATTCAGAGAGACTAATTTTCTCCATCCAATTTCTGCAGTATATCTGAAGCTTCCCACCTTAGCTGAAGGAGGGAAGGATTTGTATGTTGGGCTGAGGGCTGGATTAGCAGTCAGAGGACCTCGAGCTTGGCCTCAGCTGTGTTCCATGATAGTTGTCGAGTTCTGAGGCTTTCCCCTTAATACATGGTAGCATGATACTCAGCGTTTAAGTGTGTGGGTGAGGAATCACACTTGCCTGGTTTATTTCACATATTTTAGGGTACTCCATCGTTACAACTCTCCATCGTTCACTTCTCTTTCCTTCCTCCTTTCCCACATCTGTCATTCATTAATTTTTTTAATCCATGGATTGAGATAAGCTTTGATTCTACCAATAATACAATCAAACAAGACATGTAGACATGTGTTGAAGGCTTTGATAGACAAGTAAGCCACCTATGGTGTTTATATTCTTGGGAAGAGATACAAAGGGTCACCACTTGTGACTGGGATATGAAATGTCCTCCAGAAAAGGCTCACAATGAAGGTGTGGTTCCCAACACAAGCAGTATTCAGTAGTGTGGTTTTGGGGAAGTGATTGACAGGTCCCCAGAGTCTTCAAAAGAGGTTTTCAGTAGTGTGGCTTTGGGGAAGTGATTGACAGGACTCTAGACTCTTCATAAATATTATTGAGAAGTGTGGTTTTTGGGAAATGATTGACAGGTCCACAGAGTCTTCAAAAGAAAGGTTGAGTAGTGTGGTTTGGGGGAGGTAACTGAGAGGATTAACCACCTGATGGACTCAGCATTGCAGCAGATGATTGGGAGGTGGTGTTACTGTGGAAGGAGACCCCCACTTCTGAGTACAGCTTGCCTGGTGCTCTGCCCCACTACATGCTCAGAAACAATGGGACCAGTGACGTTAACTGAAACCTCAGAATCCATGTGCCAAAATGAATCCATCCTTTCAATAAGGTTGCTTCAGTATTTGTCACAGGGGTGAAAAACTAATGCAACTGAAAACAGAGAATAAAGAAAACATGCGGTATGTAGGCAGAAAGGAGGCTTTGGTAGGGAAGGAAAGGGAGAAGAGAGGAAAGAAAAAAAAATGCAATTTGTTTGACTCAACATGCTGAAATCCAATTCTTTATATGCCAATAAAATTAACAAAAATTATACACAAGGCAGCTATGATGAATCACATGGAGAAAGCAGGGTGACATGAGGGAAAGTTAGCGTAGGGGATAGCAACTTTCTAGGCCTGCTAGCTAGAGAAGAATCTGAGAGAATCAAATTTGTTTTAGTAAGAGTAAGAAGGGGTCAGCAATTTTAAGATAGGAACATAATATCCTACACAAAGTGGAATAATTGCAAAGGTGATAAGATTAGTGAAATCCTTGTCATATGTAAATAATTAGAGGGAAGCACACTGTTTATAAAACTTAGTAAGGGAAGGAAGGAAGGAAAACAAATATAAAATAATTTTGGAGAGCTAGACAGATGATAGGCAACTTTGGCTATGTCAGACATATTAAACAATTTGGATTTGTTCCAAAGGATTGAGAACTATGGAAATATGGTAACGTGTGCCCATTTGAATTTTAAGAAGTCCCCTCTTGTTTCTGTTCAATGTTGACTTTGCAAAACGTGCAAGTGTGTAGTTTAATACTCTAATGCTTTAAAAAATGTGTTAATCCAAATGAAAACCAAGAAGATACAGTAAAGGAAAACAGGAGCTTGGTGAAATCTTACTTGTGAGGAAATTAGAGACAGGGATTTATAGTAATCTCAGTTCAGTGCATCTCATGAGCAGAGAACTGTTTTGGATTTGGTGACCTAGATTTGAATGCATAGATGCATTGGCTGGGATTTTGAAGTGAAACTTGATGAGTCCTCTGTTAATCTTGGTAATTCATCAATTTAGCCATTTAAGTGCTTTCTCCCTGGAGAAGATAATTCCTGGAAAACAATAGTAATCAATCAATCGTTCTTTCTTTCTTCTTTCTTTATTTTCATTTCTTTCCTTCTTTCTTATTTCTTTCACTTTCCATCATTTCCTTCTTTCTTTCTGTTTTCCTTCTTTCTTTCCTTTATTTCTTTCTCTCTCTCTTTCATTCATTCATTTGTTCATTCTTTCTTTTTCTTTCTCCCTTCCCTCCCTCCCTCTCTCCCTCCCTACCTACTTTCCTCCCTCCCTCCCTCCCTCCCTTCCTTCCTTCCTTCCTTCCTTCCTTCCTTCCTTCCTTCCTTCCTTCCTTCCTTCCTTCCTTCTTTTACTTTCATTTTTGAGATACCATCTCATATATCCCAGCCTGGTCTCAGTCTTTCTATGCAACCGAGCAAGGAACTTCTGATCCTCCTGCCTCCACCACCAAAGTTCTGGAAGTACACATGCATTAACACTTTCAGCATCTATGTTCTTCTGGGCACCAAAAGCAGAGCTTCTTACAAGCACAAGGCATTCTACCAACTGAGCTATATCCTTAGCCCCAAAATTATTATTTTTTATTATCTTTGTCATGTTATTTCTGGAATCAGAAATCTACCCAGCTCTGTGATGATTAACCACAAGAACAATGGAGCTATAGCTTGTTATTGTCAGACGTGCATAGGAAGGACTAGATGAGGCTGTTGTGGTTGTTGAAATGTATCAGTTGTTTACTTTTTTGCTGTGACAAAATACTTGATAAGAAACTGAAGGGATGAAGAGTTTGCTTTGGTTTAACAGATTGAGACTGTGGTCCATTGGGGAGGAAAGCTATGGTGGCAGGTTCAGGAGTCAGCTGGTAGCTCGCAATCTAGTGAGGAAGAAGAGCTAAGAATTCCAGCAATACATTAGCTTTTTTTCCATTTTATTCAGTGATGTCCATAGTTAGGATGGCTCTTTCCTCCTCTCTTGAAGTAATGTAGAGGAGCTGGATAGATGGCTTAGTAGTCAAGGTCCTTGCCTGAAAAGCCTAATGACCCTGGTTCTGGTCCCCAGTATCCATGAAAGGCCAGATCCACAAAGTGACACATGCACGTGGAGTTCCTTTGCAATGGCCGGAGACCCTGGCACACCCATTTTCTCTCTCTCTCTCTCTTCTATCTGTCTATGCTTGCAAATAAATGAAAACATTTTCAAACATATTAAAGTAATGTAACAACTATCTCTTATTAACTTGCCCAGAGAATGCTTTTTCCATAAGATTCCAGATCCAATCAAGTGACATTGGTGACTAGTCATCATAATAGCCCATGTTGACCCAGTCTGGAAGGTCATTGTCTAATAGTGGTTACAAGTGTCTGTAACACACTTGAAATTTGGTTAGTATGAAAGGAGATGTGTTATATAAAGGAAAAAGAACAAATTGTGAAGATGCAGTAGGAAGAATATATAAAATAGCATATATATATATATATATATATATATATATATATATATATATATATATATATATATATATATATATATAGTAAACCAACACCCACTATGATTTTGGTTAGTTACCTAACATATTATCAAATGAAATGTATAAAGTGGTATTAACAACTTCAAATTCTAAATGTTGCTTGTATTTACATTGGCAGTATCATACTAGCAAGTTGACAGAAGAGATAGACATTTTGAAAATTATTATGGAGTTAAAATTGGCTGAATTTTCTGGGTTTTGATGTGGGATTGAAGGAGATTCTGAAAAAAAATATTTTCTTGTGTGGGGCCATTCTGTGATGTGACTGCAATTTTTGAGCTGAAGGAGACATGGTGATCATTTTGGGATAAAAAATTGACTTCATTTTAGTGAATTCAGCCACCTAGTTAATTTTTTTATAGTTCTGTTATAAGGATCATTAGCTTATATGACTTTGCAGCCTAGAATACAAATTATACCTATGATCAGAATTCAGTTTTCTTTAGAATACATGGAATACATTTATATCTGTACAGGTTATATTAGAGAATATAACATGATAAGAACAAACACATTTTTATACAAAATGTGGAGGCGGACCTAACCAAGCCTAACTAATGGTAACTAGAGAAGCACAAGGGAAAACAAAATAATGTTGTCTCAAACTCTAAGACTAAAATGTTTTCATAGTATAGTATATTACTTTCATATATAGTATAGAATATTTCATATACCTCAGGGATTTGGAAAGAGGAGATATATCCCCCATCCTCAGGAATATGGATGATCAATTATGCATGCATGCTATAGATCCACAGTGACTGGTGTCAGGTGGTCCTGAAATTGGTGATGAAGGCCACAGCTTGTACAAGTAACAAAATACAATTATGCACTGAGAAAATTCCCAGCCTGTTAATTCATGCATCTTTCTAGGTCTTCAATAGAAGGAGAGAATTTGTGACAGGGACGGAGGGAGAGCAAAATTTCTGAAATTGCAAGGTGTTCAGAAAGAGAGGTTAAAAAGCTGTCTGTCATTCCTTCTGATTTCTCTTTATGACATTTTATGTATCTCCGTGTTATTATGGAAGAAAAATAATGAAGATATTGTGACACCCTGACCATGACTAGAATCTACTCTCTGTAAAGTAGAGCCTTTATTCTTTGTGCAGCTTAACAGTTTCCTGACTTGGTGAGATCTAGCTTTTAATGATTATCAGTGTGTTTTCAAGTCCTTGACATCTTCTTGCTGCTCTTCCAGGATTTGCTTTTGATGATGTTGTCTCTGGAAGCCTTTTTGCTTCCAGGGTCCTTATGAATGTAAGCAAAAAATCATGAGCTTTGGCTTCTGCACATTCTGGATAATTGCCTTTAGCTATCTATTTCTTTGGTAAGATTTCCTTTGCTATAAGATATTCTATAAGTCTGCCCCTGATTGTATTGTGACAACCCCAGATATCAATGGAATAGTAGTTTCCATTTGGTGTGGAAAGGCAAGGTGGCAGGTTCAGGAGTCAGCTGGTCACTCGCAATCTAGTGAGGAAGAAGTACCCTCCAAGTTGAGTTGTAAATGATGAGAATAAATGATGCTTGGGTGCTCAGCACTAAATGCAACATCTTTATCAAGCCTTCAAGGCTCAGAGTATATTGCAGAAGAACAGTAGAAAGGATGTCAGAGCCAGAGGATCTGGAGAAAGACTTTGAGAAACTATCTTCCAGACATGAAGAGACTAATTAGTTCATGACCACATAGTGGCTGTTGTTTTACCTCAACAAGAAATTCACAATATTGAGCTGGGCAACATTTTGGTATTCATGACTGATGAGGAGCAAAAAAAAAAGTTATCAAAAAAGAGGAGGAAAGATTGGGAAAGGAAAATGATTTTAATGGGAGGAGGAATAAAGGCATGCAAAAAAGGTCATGGGCAGGAATTATGATGTAATTACTTTATGGTCATATAAAAACTTTGGGGCAGTAGTTTTGGAACCCTGAAATTGAATGCTAGCATTTGAAAATTAATTTTCTAAATTAATGCTAGCATTTGAAATAGCAGGGCTTTTGGAAAATTGTGTTATATATCACACAACTCTACACCCTTAGAAGATACCTGTAGAGATGAAGTGAGTCTATAGAGATAACTAATGTCTCTGTTCAAACAAACGAATGAAAAATTCAAAGACAAGTCAAGCATCATATAAACAAATGGATTGCATTTGAGTGTGTTGTAGTAATGACATACACTTTGCCAGTAGTAATTGTATTTGAAATCATTAGAGGAATACATCCACTAAGGATTGCAGAAATGGGCACATGATAAGTAGTTTGGAGGGAAGGTCAAATTGATTTCTTTGTTAGAGAAGAAGAGGAGGTAGGAAGATGAAAAGAAACAATTTGAATGCATTGGGTTTGCTTTAGCAGTGAAGCAAAGGGGAAAAATGACCCTTTTCTTGAAAATAAAACTCCCAATGGAAACGGAAAAATCAAACAGAAGTACAAGTGATGTCCTTGAACAGCTGGTCATGAAATCTAGCCAGAGGGAAGGAAGTTTTCCTGAGAGATCACCCTTTGACAGGGACTTTACAGACAACCTCTCATTCCACCCTAATTCAAACCCTTGAGGCAGAGAGTTAGCAAACCTTCTTATTGACAGAAAAGTAACCACCAAACTTAGAAATTCTGTCCCAAAGTCACTCTGATAGAGAGTGATTGAGCAGGGTTAAAACTCAGCTATGTCTGCCCACCCCAAAGCCTGTATTTCTTGTGCTATGTGTCCTGCCTTTATTCATCTCTATCCTGAAATTTGTCTCCCTAGATAGGGAGGTGTGGGAGATTAATTTGAGTATTTCTGAGCTAATCTTAAGAATTTGAAAATTAATTGAATTCAATTGTAAAGAAGGTAAGATGAAGGAAAAAGTAGCTTGCTAGACATTGTTAACTATTACATATTGTTTTATAAGGGCTTTTTCTAAGTACTCTAAATGTTCTCATTCACTGCTCTGTTTGCCTTGTTTAAAACTCTTTTAGGTACTAGAAGAAATTCCAGTAGACAGGGGACTGATAACCACAGGAACAAGTCAAGAGTATAATGATAGAAATTAGTTCAGTACTATAGTTTTTGCCTACTACAAATCAGACCTTGGTTACTAAGAAAAAGAAAAGAAAGAAAACTTGTTTTTCATTAATGTTTATAGCTACAGGCTAATTTATATCATCATACTTTGACTTTGCAGTTGAGTCCTGATGTAAAATATTGAAATAAACACGGTATAGAAACAGACCTAAGACAATACTTATTTAGTCTCAAGTCTAATATTTACAGTAATAGGGATGTGTGTTACAGTCAGTCTGGCTTCATCTGGTTCTGTAAGTTAGCATAAATATTGTTCTACAGAGCAATTGTTTGAAAATTAATGCTACATTTGAAATAGCAGGGCTTTTGGAAAATGAAGTGACGATGTTACAAAGACAAGAATCCAATTTTGATGAAAAGATGTAAAGTTTAGCAGCAATGAACAGAGAGAAGAGAGAAAAGATTGGATGTTTCCATTTGCTATGGAGAATATGAAGTCTCCCTGTCTGTCTGGGAATTCTGAAGGGCCAGACTAGCTTGGTGCACACTGATAAGACATCAGAGAGTCCTGGGTCACCTTCATGCTGAGCAAGGACTCAGGTGAAAGGCAGCTTTTGCACCTCTCACATTAGAGGGAGAACAAGTTACTTGTGTGCAAAATCTTCTTGCTGTTCAGAATAATCATCACATTCCCTACTTATGCAAAAGAAATCTTTCTTTGATATCTCTAGATTTATCTCCTCTCTCTTATAGTTGCTGGAAAGCAATGTGTATTTAGTAATGCAGGACATTGAATTACCTCCCTCTATCAAAAAATAAACAGCCCAAACCAATCAAACAAATAAAAAGAGGGAGGGAGACATCATGAAGTATATAATTATGATAAAATAACATCATAGCACCATTATTATGGGAAGCACAATTTAATTCATTTTTGCTGCCTGACCCCTACTGAGGTAGAATTGTGGGAATCTCTGTTACCATTTCAACATGGTTCCCGCAGGAGGATACTGAATGGCTTACTGAGTCCTCATTGGCTATTTAGCTTCTACATGAAATGAATTCATAATGGGGCAATGGAGGTCCATGGAATTAGAACTGTTCCAGAAAGATTGCAGTGTCCAAGGGAGTCTTTAAATCTTAATTAGAGCACAGGAGCAAAGCTTGCTAAATATGGGCATGGGTTAGAAACAAGGGAGGACTGTAACACAGGGATGTAGCCCACAGAGCCTTTGAAGAGATGTGTTCTCTCTCTCTCTCTCTCTCTCTCTCTCTCTCTCTCTCTCTCCATCTTATTGACTCCTCCATGGAATACTGATGAGCATATGTTCTTGGATGGTAACACGAGGAGTGTTTACATAGGTGATCATAATCTCTCCAGCAGCTATGAAGCAAAGAAGAAGAATTGCTCCTGTCACAGTAGCCGGATGGAGAGTTCATCATCAGAGTGGCACAAACTCAAGTCAAGGAAACAGACAAGATTGAAAGAAGTCATTGCTGTTTTGAAAGTGGCAGAAAATACATGTTCTAAAACTAGAAGCTACGGGTGGCAGAAAGAACTGCATGCTGTATTTTCTTTGCTAAATACCCTCCTGGGTAAATCACACAAATCCTTAATCAGTAAGACATTTTTATCAGATTAAGTGAAAATAATTAATATAAAAATAGTTTAGCCAGCTGTGGTGGTGCACACCTTTAATCCCAGCACTTGGGAGGCAGAGGTGGGAGGATCAATGTGAGTTTGAAGGCACCCTGAGACTACAATAGTATATTCCAGAAAAGCTCAGGATAGAGTGAGACCCTAACTTGAAGGAAAAAAATAATTTAAACAAAAATTCAGATTATAAAAAATTAATGCTAGCTGTTGGGTAGATCCAAAAACTTGGTCATTGTGCTTTCATAGTGCATTTTAAAGTTATTCACCAATTTCTTTCAGTTCTGGACACATTTGTCATTCTGTCTTGGATGTCGTCTCTCTCTGTCAACCACAATATTTGCTAATGCTTGTATATAATCTTTCCACCACCTCTTCCACAATAGACCCTGAGCCTTGGGAAGTGTGATAGAGATGTCCTAGTGCTGAACACTCCACTGTCACTTCTCAGCACTATGGTGTCTTTTGCATTATCCCAGCGGTCACCGCCATCTGAAAAAAGAAGCTTCTCTAGACAAGAGAGTAGCATTGTTATATGGGTATGCTCATTTAAAAAGTATTTATAAGGCAGTTTGGTGGGCATAATATATGCATTTAGCCAGACAACAGCAGGCATTACTCCTTGAGGGTTAATGACCTCTCCCACCATAGGCTTTTGACTAGGTCTTCAGTACCAGGCTTGCTTCCTCAACTGTCTATATGAACTTTATTCTCCGTTTAATGTATGTGCCTTGAACATTTAATTATTTTTCCAATCTATGTAAGTGGCATGCTTTTCCATTTTCTTCTATCTTTTGATGAACAGAAAAAAATTAATTTAGGTGAAATACCATGTAACTTTTTGTGATTTGTGACATGTACATAATAACAAATTAATTTTAAAAGGAAAAAAAATCCAATCCAAGATTGCAAATGTAGTCTTTTCTATATTTTCCTTGTAGGAAAAAAATGGTTTTAGAGTTGGTTTTATTCTATCCTAAATTAATTTTTAGTATCCCTATATATTTGAAATTTTGTAATGTTGTTTTATTGTTATTTGATTTTCAAAATTGTCTTTGTCCTAATTAACATTATGGTTTGGCCCCTTAGGATTTTTTATTTTTGTTTTCATTTTGATTGCTGATGGTAAACATTTGCATTCGTGGTTTTTATCCTTTAACTTTATATATGATATTCAGTGAAGTAGACCATTTTTCTTTTTCCAATTTACTTTTGGGTTTTCTTTTTTCTTTTTATTTCTATGCTTGTTAATAATTCTTTCCACACCATAGTCACATAATAACCTCAGTTGGCACACTTCAATGACCTAAATCATACTCTTAGTTCAACAATTTTAAAGAACTTTCTATTGTTTTCCTTGGTGGTCTTAATTATATTCTCACATAATAATTATAAGTTAATTTGAAGGAAGATTTTAAGATTGAGTTAATTTGTCTTTAGAACAATATCTCAAATAATCATAGGTAATTTTCTAATTGTCTTTATTTTAACCATTATGTTTTGAGATACACACAGATTCTCATGCAGGTGTAAGAATAATCTGTAACATTTTGCTAAGCTACAGGATAGTAGAATTAGCAGGAAATTAACATGGGTCCAACATTCATGATCTTTCTCAGATTTCCCTAGTTTTCCATGAACCTTCTTGTGTGTATGCTGGTTCATTTTACTTTTTAATTGTTTTATGATCACACAAAACTTTCATATTTTATTTATTTTATCTGGTAGAATGTGAATTAATTTGTAAAACTCTTGTTGTTTGTTTTTTTTTTGTCTCCACATTTTTTCTTATTTATTTACTTTTTGCTTGAAAGTGATGAATAGGGCATTGCTTTTGTGTTTAAAATTCTTACATTGTTATTTCTTCAAATTTAATTATTTTGCTTGTCTGATGCCTGAAATTTCTTCTCTTCTTTTAATCATAACATCAACAAATTGAAACAAAATCAGACCAATGTTTTTCAGGAATAAAAGTCATTTTTGATGCTGTCTAAAAAAAGTTTTTATTTTTCCTTGTCCTATATTCCATATGTTTCCTTAAACATTATAGATTTTACCCAAAATTCCTCCTTTTGTTTTTCTTTGTTATTAAAGATTACTTTCATCTTTATTTCCAAGGTATTGTATGTGTGTGCATGAGTGTGTGTGCATATGTGTGTGTATGTGTACACATCTTGTGTGTCTGTATGTGCTGTCGTGTGATGATATACACATATATGTGACACATTTGTGTGTGTGACTCCAGAAGAAAATGTTGGCTGTGTCCCATTCATTCTCCTTCTGCTTTTCCTTTTTCCTTTTTTTATATTTTTATTTACCTATTCACAATTAGAGAGAGATAGGAGAGAGACAGAGAGAATGGGCACACCAGGGCCTCCAGCCACTGCAAATTACCTCCAGATACATGCGCCCCTTTGTGCATCTGGCTTTACATGGGTGCTGGGGAATCAAACACAGATGTCAAGCTTTGCAGACAAGAGCCTTAACCTCTGAGTAATCTCTCCAGCACTATCTGCTTTTGCTTGAGAGGGAGTCTTACTGATTCTGGCGCCATCTCCAGTAAATGCATCTTTGCTCTTCAAAGAACTGTGGTGACATTTGTGCATGATGATAAGCTGTCTGCTTCAGTCCCTCAAGCTTGTGTGGGAAGCTCACTCAATTGTTGAGACATCTCCCTAGTCCCTAGCTGCATGTTTTGATGCAACGTTTTCAGTGCTCTCTCTATTTCAGCCTCTACAATATTTGGAGATATTTGATGTTTGAGTTTCTTTTCAATCTCTATCTTTAAATTTTTGTTGTTGTTGTTGTTAGAAAATAAGACTAAGAACATCTGCTGTTTTAATTTTGCACTACAGTGAGTCTGACAAGCCAGTAGGCTATCTATATTTTTTTATACAGGGATCTGCACATATTATAAAAATACCATTTGTTTGGCCTGTATGGTGGATATTCAAAAAGGGAAACACATAGGCAAGATGTGTTCATGTTAAAATAGCTGCATTTTATTTACAAGGAAGTCAATGGTGGTCATTAAAAGTGGGCCACCTGCTTCCGTTAATATGGGTATTAAACTCTGTGTTTTATCTTTCCTGGTTTTTGAATGGGTAACGATTCATAGGCATTTAATTTTAGAACCTGGAGTTTCTAAGAGGGCAGAAAGTTAGAATGTGATCATTATGGCCAGGGGTAATATTAACTTCTCCTGGAATAATGAGAAGAAATATCTAGTCACTCCAGAATAGGACAAACGAAAGTCATGATTACAACAAAATTCAAATTGGTGAAGAAAAGAATGGATTAGGGTTCCTAACAAAAGTATGGGGACTCAACGTCAGTTACATCACCCAGAAGTCCATCCCAGCATAGATGAAGCCTCCTGGAAGCTGCATCTCTGGGACATCATGGACAGAACTCCGCTGTTGTAGAGAGTCTCCTCTCCTGAGAAATTCATACTCCTTATGTAAACGTGGGGAGAAGCCTTGAGAATCTTGTAAATCTCAGGAACTTCCTGAAACTTGTGAGATGTCTGCTTCTTGAGATTGATCTATTTCTAAGCCATACAAGTTTAAGGACTTCCTGGGTATCAATTAGTTTATACTTCAATTTGAACTGAATGTTTTCAATCCAGAGTCATTTGTCCTAAGACAATTTGAGAAAATAGTTTTTGTTTTCTACAGTGCATGATTTGATTTGAAAATTGATGGGATGAATTTCATTTGCTTAGATGAAACCATGAATTCTAGATTTGTGGAAAATAATTGAAATAAAAGACAAGTCCACTCTACTAAGCTGTCAATAAGCCAAACATCACCATTTGGCACTTACATGATTTTCAATGTTATATTTTTCTGTAAGTATTGAATATCACTGGGTAATTTAATTGTTGCAGTCAGCATTCTAGTTTCTGCGCAGAAAGAACCCAAGCAAAAATGGCTTGTGGAGGAATGGCTTTATTTGGCTTATGGACTCGATGGAAGACTCCATCCTGGCAGAGAAAATGATGGCATGAGCAGAGGGGTGGACATCACCTCCGCCACAGCACTGGAAATAGCAGCAGGAAGGTGTGCCAAACACTGGCAAGGGGAAGCTGGCTTATAACCCCATAAACCCACCCCCAACACACAGCTCTATCGAGGTTGTAAAATCCAAACTGCCATCAGCTGAGGATCTATTACCCAGAACACATTTATTTGTTTGTGGGGGACACCTGGATCAAACCATGACATTAATAAAATGATGATACTTTGAAAAGAAGATGTCATGGTATTTCTGGAAGAGATCAATTTATTTTCTGTAACTGTCATAATTTGGAATGAGTCTTACCTTGCTCCAAGACACCACTTCTGGGTTCCTGGTTCAAGGTTTTTTTTTTGCCACTTTAATATGACATATATATTTTTTATTTTTAATATGGTATATGTATTATATTTTAAATCATAAACTCCAGTACAGACCTCAGGAAATATATTTTTAAGAATATCATGAAACAATTATGCAATATGTGGCCAATAATGCCTTTTATCTGTAAATACAGTATGTGCTGTATAAAAAATCCCATTGACATGAAGAGAGAGCAACAGTATTAGCAAGCTACCTTCAAGGAAGTTCTTGCTTGATCCTGATAGCTATGATATTAGTTCTCCAAAATTTAGTGACTTCCTTAAACTTATACTATAACATCACTATATAAAAATTGGGTGAAGAAGCCTTTGCTGATCATGGATAGAAAAAAAAATCCCCTAATACTCACTAAGATTTCTGAGACACACTGACCCTTTGACTGGCCTTGAAACAGTGGCAATCCTTCTGTCTGGAAGTAACTCCATTGTTCGTATATGATTTCTTTGTCTTTTATCATCATCAAGATAGGTGCAGGTGTTTATAGTTGTTATGAACCATTTGTAAGTGCTAGGCTGTGAAAATGTGCTTCCAACATCAACAACTGATCCAATCCTGAGTGAATCCAAGCATTCGAGGCAGAGTTCTCTATAGAAAGAGTATGTGTGAGAAACAGGATTTATTAGATTCATTTATAGGACATGTGCTGGGCAGTCCAGTAATAGCTGTCTGCAGGCTGGAGAGTTGAAGAACCTAGTTGCTACTCTGTACAAACGGTTGGATGACTCAGGAATCCCAATCTAACATTAAAGACCTAGACGATTCCTGGAGAACCTTTGGCCTTTATGTTTGAACTTGGGCTCTAATGTCTAAAGATCACAGCCACAGGCATAGACGCATGCTCAACCAAGTAGTAAGGACAACCAGACAAAAGGTTCCTTGTTTGGGTGTAGCTTCCTGACATACAGGCCACCACCAGAAGGGCTGTCTATATTAAAGGAAGGATTTCCTCTCTCAATTAATCCTTCCAGGCAATCCCTTCACACATCCTCCACTCAAGAGGTGTGTCTCTTGATTTTTCTTTCTTTCTTTTTTAATTATTGAGTAGAAAATGTATGGACACATCATGTGTTAGTGCCATCATACCCCTCCTCCCTATCCCCATTCAATTTAGCACAGTCCTCAGTGGGATTGCTGATATTTACTATAGGGTTGTGGGTTATGAGTTGTGAGAAAAGTATTCAGTCTGTGTGGGGGGTATGTGTGTTTAAAGGGGGTGTGTGAGTAATTGTGGGGTCAATGCTTCTGGATGTTCCCTTCCACCGCCTCTCACTTGATTTCTTTTTTTTTTTTTCTCACTTGATTTCTAATCTGATCAATTTGACCACAGAGCTTTAACCTTCATACACAGAAAAACATTTTTTATTTGTTACCTTCCATGTAATTCTCCAGATACTAAGTAAACTTTCATAAAGTGGATGAGAATTGGGGAGCAATTTGAGAAAAGTAAAAATAATAACTGATGAGTTTACATGTTATGGAATGTTGTAAATGGTCCAGATTTCATATTTGCCAAAGTCTGTATATTTTATGCAGACTACCCAGTAAACATTTCAAAAGGAAGAAACTATCTCCTCACTGTAAGGCACAGAAATAATCTGGAGATTAAACAGTAATACATATTTAGATATTTATAATAACTTCACGATATGTTAGGTCTGTCTATTTTATTAGGTCTTAACTAGTCTCAGGTGTAGCATTTCTGGAAATTTATATGATTGCTATCTGTTTGTACCTTATTATTTTTGTATTAGATTGCCCCAGTTCTGTACAGCTTATCTAGGGAAAAAGATAAGAACAGATTAAGAAGATAGACTTGGTGATTAAGAGAATTTATGCTGAGTTCTGATTTCTCTGTTTCCAAGCGTTTCTATGCCTCATTTTGTTGATTGATTCCTCTATTTTTCCACATGTACTTTACCTAGTTTGCGAGGATTAACACAAGATAAATGGAAACACACATCTCTGTGTTGTGTTTCAATAAGCGGCCCATTAGTTTTTCAGGAATGGAAATAACCTTATTTTCTAAAAGCAAACATGGGGAATGGGTGCACGAAAAAGGCTGACAATTTAAAATTGTATAGTAAGTCAAATATGCCAGAGATAAATAGATTAATAGGACAGATAGCCAGATGTTCATCCTGCAGGTGCCTGCTATAGATCTGATGGTCAAGGGTATATTATATTACAAAGAATATAAATGCAAGATTGATTATGACTTTAGAGTTATTTTAATAACATCAATGCTACTTTTTTGCAAAATTACAATGCCAAATTTTAAAAACTTAAATTTTGAAGTAAAAAACTTAAAGAATGAAGTAAGAAACAGTGCAATTAGGTATATTTTATATATGTTATCTTTTGCTATGGGAGAGAAAAAAACATAAATCTTAGTGAGTTAAAACAATATTTTTTCTCATTTTCTATGAGCCAGAGGTGGAATATCAGGTGATAAATAAAAGTTGATCCTCATGATACTTTTTCCTAGCCTTAGTGTCTGAGGTCGACCACCCCTCAGAAGGACACAGGACACACTGTAATGCAAGTCACACAGTGAGATTTATTTCCAGCTAGCTGGGGTCCAAGTATCTGCCAGGCGCAGTGGGTTTCAACATGGACCCTGAGCACATATAGTTTATGTTAAGCAAGCACAAGTCACCCATTAATTTTCCATAGTCTTTGAAGTTACATATTCCGGCCCATTCCTGTCGCCCATATCCAGCATAGATGGTGGTGGGGTGAGATAAATTCCAGGAACCACCCTGTAAGATAAACATTTGGTCTCCTGACACAACCACCTGCAATCTCCCTTATCTTATTGGGTAAGATTAGCCAGCTGCTGCCCTTGTTCCTCATTCCAATAAATTCATTCCAGTAAGTTTAGGCCCAGGACCCCAGGCCATCATGGCTCTCCTCTGGCTAAATTAACTATGTGCCTAACATCCTCAAGTATGTGGTCCACTAGGAATTTGTCATCTCAACTTATCAACCCACTCAAATCCTCCTCACAAAATGTTCTAGAAATACAGTATTTTGGATCAGACAGATAAGCAACAGAACATACCTTGAAACTGTTGTATAGATCAACAGAAAACTTCCTCAGAATCAGTGTCTATTGCTTACATTCTATGAACAAATTTTAAAGAGACAAGAGATTTTAGTCATCGTGTGTGTGTGTGTGTGTGTGTGTGTGTGTGTGTGTGTGTGTGTGTGTCTTTGTAGGAACCCCATAGATCTTCCTAGTAAGGAAATTGGGGTGGTTTTTGTTTTTCTGTTTTGTTTTGTTTTTTAGAGGTAGGGTCTCACTCTAGCCCAGGCTGACCTAGAATTCACTATGTAGTCTCAGGGTGGCCTTGAACTCAAGGCAATCCTCCTACTTCTGACTCCCAAGTGCTGGGATCAAAGTTTTGAGCCTCAAGTTCCTGGCTGCATTTTTTTTTTTGAGGAAACCTATCTGATTCATAACCAAATATGTAATTATCTGGGTTATTTATTTGGCAAATATTTTCTTGAACTATAATCTACATGCAAAATGTATAAAATCAGAAATGTTCCAGATTATACTTTATTCAAAGTGAACATATCCATGTTAGATCAAATAATATTACCCTATCATTACCTTAAACAAAACCATATTCTGTCACCATGAATTGATGTCATCTATTTTACTATCTTAATTATAACTCCAAACTTAAAGCTACAAAAATAAATGAAATCAGGCATGTGCCTCTTTACAACAACTTTATTCACATTTGTTAAGTTTCAACTGTGACATTTTTCTTAGCAAAGACTCATTTACCAATTTTTTATTTTTTATGAGTTAGTTATGAGTCACAAAGGCAGCGGTCATGGGGGGTGCAATGCCTCTGTATTCTTTCCACCCTGTCTTTCTGCCTCCTCTTCTGCAACGTTTCCTGAGCCTTGGGGAGTGTGTTATATAAGTCTACTTTCAGGTTGAGCCTCACTCTGTAACTTCTGGAGTTCTGCTTTGATTATTTCTTAGTGTCCTCAGTGCCCGTCACTATTTCCCTGGAATCTGTTGTCAGGCCCTCTGTGAGAGCAGCACTCAT
>PVHP010018951.1:0-21842 GCA_004024765.1 Zapus hudsonius
AGCTTACGTCAACTTATAACAGTTTCTTAAGGGGCCCTGCACATCCTTGAGAAGTGGTGCTCTCAGCACTGGTGATGACAGAACTAAACAAGGATCAATGCAAGAGACACTAAAGACACTCTATGTCCTATCAGAGAAGACGTTCAACAGAAACATGCAAATTCACTTTAGCTTTCAAAAAGTGGTGAAAGTATATAGATACCACCATTGTGTTTAAAATATTTTTATTAACAGTAAATATTTGATTTGTATGCCTATCTTTTATACCTATATACCCAAGGTCACATAACAATTTCTTTTTTAAAAATATTTTATTTATTCATTTTCAAGCAGAGAGATACAGAGAGAGAGAGAGAGAGAGAGAGAGAGAGAGAGAGAGAGAGAGAGAGCGCGAGCGCACACCAGGGCCACCACCTTGTGGGTCTGGCTTTATGTGGGTCCTGGGGAATTGAACCTGGGGCCTTAGGCACTGGAGGCAAGTGCCTTAACCGCTGAGCCATCTCTCCAGACCAGATAACAATTTCTTTACTAAAATATTTTTATTATTTGCAAGGAGAGAGAGAGAGAGAGAGAGAGAGAGAGAGAGAGAGAGAGAGAGAATAAATAGTCATGCCAGAGCCTCTTGCCACTGCAAACTCCAGACACATGCACCACTTTGTGTATTCTTTGTGTATTTGGCTTTACGTGGGTACTGGGTATTAGAACCTGGGCTGCCAGGCTTTGCAAGCATGTGCCTTTAGCCCCACATAACACATACATATCAATTTCTTGGGTAAAAAAGGGTCATGAATGGAAATAGTTCAAAGTGTGATACCTGAGGTCAGTATTAAATAATAATGCCCCACATTTATAAGCAGAGCCACATCATGTTAGACTTGTAGAAATCCTCTCAGTTCTCACAATCACTCATGAAGGTAGATATTGTTCTTATTCTTAGAGATAAACAAATACATGTGAGATACAACTATGGATAGTGACTGAGCAGTTGCCTTAAAGCAGACCATAAATTAGATCACATGGAAGAATACTATGAATTCCATTATGCTCTGAACTACTGACTCCAGTATCGATGGAGTCAGTATACATAAGTATTAAATAATCATTTAGTAATTCACCTATTATGGATTGAACACCTACCCATGCCTACGCACTATGATTGGCACGAGAAAAGCCTAATGACAATTTCACCAAGTCACTTTGCCATTTGATCCTCATGAACAAATGTGCACAAAATGTATTAGGCCTTTCACAACTGTGGAAAAATACTTGAGATAGCTTAGGGAAGGAAAGGCTTATTTTGACTGGTCCCAGAGGTTTTGGTTCACGCTGGCTGGCTCCATTGTTTCTGGGAATGGATTGAAGGAGTCCATCAGGGTAGAAGGGTGCAGCAGAGCACAGCTCCTCACTCATGGTGGCAGGGAAGCAGAAAGAATGAGGAAATGGTCAAGGACAGGATATAGTTCCAAAGAACATGTACCCAATGACCTACTTCTTCCAACCAGGCCGACACCACTTCCTAAAACAGTGGTAGCAGGTAGGGACCAAGCTTTCAACGCATGAGCTCGTGGGGTCATTTTATGCTCAAATGCTAAGAGGCCCCACCACCATGGGGTATCCAGGTTATAACCAAGGTCTTCTGATTAAGAACTCTTCCAGCTACCCTAGGAACCCACAAATAAGCAAGCCAGTTTGAACCAATGAGAGCAAATACTAATGACAATGACTGAGAAATGAGTTTTTCTGTAACTAGAAGCTGAGGGAGTCTGAATTCCCCTTCAATCACTCAACCCTGTATGATCCCAAGTCATGATTTCATTGAGACTCATAATTTCTCCATGTGCAGAATGAGAAATAGCGCTGACTTTGTGGGGTTGCTCCATGTAAAGGCCTTCCCGCAGATACAGTGATAACAAAGTGACCTACTGATATTCTAGTGTAATTCATTTTAGCCTCTCATCGTCTCCCTTCCACCAGAAGTGCCTTCCTCTCTAAGGGGTCCTGTTCTCTTGTTCCCTTTAATAATGAAGCACTCTTGTCTGGTATGTCTTTGTAATTGCTAACAAAGTTTTGTGGTAGATCTCTACAGAACTGCATCTACTTCCAGGTCTAATTTCCCCTTTGAAGGTGGGAATATCTCTCACTTGGATGATGCCTTTGAGACCCTGAGAGATCTCAAGAGCTGGGTGTGGGGAAGAGTTATTAGGGTTGCAGTGAAGTTAGGAGAGGTGCTGAGGGCAAACATGGTAGTGGTAGATAAGGGTGAGTTAAAAGATGTTTGCCAGGTAGAATTCACAGGATTTAAGAGGTATGGGGAACCCAAGAGTTAAGCACAGGGTGTTTGTATCTGCTGTGGCTGTCAGGTCACCAATGGGCAGGGGGAACACAAAGGATTAGAGCAGAGAAAAAACATTTCTGCTCTTGAATAGGGTGAGGTTGAATATATATGGGGCATCTGTTGGTCATTAGCTGTGCCTGGACTGAAGATCTGGAAGTCAAGAGCAGAGACAGAGGTCAAAGCTTCAGGATTAACCAGGCCAGCACTGGAAGTGACAGGCACCTCCAACCAGTGTGAGAAGAAAGGCCAGGGAGTGAGGCAGAAGCCAAACTTTTTGCAAGATAGGTATTCTATTCCCTTTTCCTGGCACACAGGACCAGTCACATCCTAGGGCTCTGTTCTATTCTGACCACAGCGCAAGTCCCATTGAAAGATGATCTCAAACAAAAGCATGTCATCACCATGACCTACCATGAGACTTAACAATGGTTCTTTCCTTCTGGGCTGGCCAGAGTCCTTTGTCTGCCCACTGAGAAGGCTAGCCTTCACCCTCTTCACACCTCTTGGGAGGTGCTGGTGGTCAGTGCGGAGCTCAGGCCTGGCTCTCTCTCCATGTCAGGAGACCAGGAGGCACAAAGCAACGACATGCTTTCTAACATGTGGGGTCCACCACAATTATTCACAATCCTTTGTCCAAGACAGAAGGGTCTTCTTCAAAGCGATGACCTGTTATCAACGGCTGTCACTGTCGATAAGATGGAACTGTGCTCACATGGCTGGCATGCGCACCACACACCTACACACTGCTCGGGAGCTCACCCCCTCACAGCTCTTAACAGCCTCCAGGGGAACCATGTTAAAACAGCGCAATTAACTAGAACGGCTACAAACTCAATAACTCACCTACCTAATGAGGCAATACAAGGAAATTGGACCTATTTTAATAAGAATTTAAAAAAGAGACGGGAAGTAAAGGTCAAATGCCATTTCTGGATCCCAGCTCTTTCCTTCTCCCCTCCTATGCTGAAGTAGTTAATACCATGGAGACAATATATACTGTGCTATTCTTTCTAAAACCAAGGAGGCAGCCAGTCATGCTACTGCACCCAAGGGCAAATGATTTCTTTCCACCCCATCCCCCAGCTAAGTGCCTCCCCTGATCTATTTCTGAAGGTTTTATTATACAAACCTGAATGGGTTTCAATTACAGTAATTCTTTTCCTTCTTCACCCGCCCAACAAAAGAGGAACTCCACTACCTGCTATTCTAGGGTATAAGGACAGTTTTCCCCTGCCCTCCTGTCTGGCACACCTCAGTCTACATGCTCTCCTTCCTCGTCCCCTTGTGTTGGCAATCGGACCACAGTTGTTTTATGCCACCTCACTCTTTAGCCTGGCATGACTCCTGACCCTCCCTTCAAGGAATTTTCCTGTTTTTATAGTTGTCACAGAGCGATCAGCCCTTCTTCAAGTCCCCTCAAGTCAATTCCTCCCCATGACCTCTAAAAGGAGGTGTTGTGTGACCAAGGCCAGGGAAGAAAAGAGTTAATACTTCTTAAAACTGATTACTTGATTCTGGGGTTTATGCTGGGCATATAAAGCCCGTCATTGTATTATGATTGTGAAAAAAAAAAAAAAACCACAATCTGTGGATGCCAAACTCCTTTATATAAAAATGGCATAGTATTTGAATATGACCTATTGACACCCTTCCTCATATTCTTTAAATCACCTCCAGATTACTTATAATACATAGTGTAATAAAAATACTATGTAAACATATGCTATACTGTATTGTTTAAGGAATATGACACATACCCAAAAGAGCCTGCATATCCTTTTGTCTCATGCATTTTCAATCCATCATTGGTGGAACCAACTTATAGATGCAGAACCTACCAGCATGGCAGGATGACTGTGCCATTTCACCTTACCCTCACAAATACCCTGTGTGGTAGATTCTAGCTTCACTATTTTAGAGATGGGGAAACTGAGGCTCAGAGAATTTAAGAATTTTTCAGGCGATCTATCTGTTCCATACCAGGCTAAATTTCCTGGGAAGGTCCATAGGTGACAGGAAGGACTTAAAGAAGCCAACCAGGTTGAGTGATAAGCCCAAGGCTTGCCAAGAAAGATAAAGGAGAGTTCCGGACAGCTTTCCAGAGCTTCAGGACTGGTCAACTAACAGGAAAACATGATGCTTAATCAGGAGCTGGATTACCAAAACAAGCTTGTCAGAGGTAAGCTTCACCAATAAGGAAGCTGTGTAAAGTAGGGCCCAATGCGTGTGGTGAGAGGGGCACTTCTGCCACCATTTCCAAGCCAACATGAGAAGTCAAACGTAGCTAGTATATCCCTTACTTCTGCTTCCAAGAAAGTGAGTGAAAGACCTAGGTACAGGCCAAGAACCATCAGTGTGGACTGAAGCCAACTGTATGTCTTCAGTCTTGTGGGCTTCTGGGGAGAGCCTCAAACCCATCATGGGCCTCAATGTCCATCTTTCAGGGAGGTGCCTGCTCATGTCTGTAGCCCATCAACCTTTACTGTGCATCTACCACATGCCACCCACCATACTATGCAGTGGGACCAGAGGTGACAAGCCCAGTGGGTAGACGACATCAAGTGCTAGGAGACAAAGGCCTAGGCCTAGACTCTGCCCTCAGGTAAGGGTTCACATGCTTCTTTGAGAAAGTGACATCCAACCTAAGGATATTAAGGATGATGAGATGTGCCCAGCTTGACAGGTGGGGGAGGCACTGCTGTGGAAGGAGAGCATGGTACAAGCTCGGGGACAGGAATGAGCTGGGCCCAGTCACAAGCACTCCTAGTAGGTAGAGACTACTGTGTTCTGGCTTTTATACAAACCTGGTGGGGCCACATGTCAGGAAGATACACAGGAGCAGCTGAGAGCACGGGACTTACCCAGAGTACAAGCCAGAACAGAGAAACCTAGCCAATCTGCCCTGTGCAGCTCTCGCCCTACCAGCTGGAGCCTAGGGTTCATTTGCTAAGAGTACAGCACCTGGGGGTGGCAGGAGACGCAGGGTGGTGCTTTCTCCTTGGGGTTCCCTTTGCTGCTGAAATGTGGATGAACTGCAAAGCTCATCCTCACCAGCCATTACAACCCTAACATGCCTTCTAGGAGCTGCCTTACCAAGCCATTGCCCCCACTAATATAATGTTATCAAACTCCAAACGCGGGCTCTCTAAAGCCAATGTAGTGTTACCAGCATGCCACCGGGCACATTTTTCAGCAGGAAAACAGCTGCTCACTGAATCTGTCACTTTTTCCTCTTCTCAGAACTGTGCACATGGTTAAGAGCTGGCTCAGGGCTGTTTTCTTTCACATCCCCTCCAAGCATGCTCAGAACACGGTACCAGGCCTCAGTGAAGCAGCAAGTCACAGTCATTGAGGAGTTGGCTGGTTCCTGAAGCAGCCTTGACAACCAGGGCCTGGGCCTTGGAAGCTCACCGCACCCACATCACAGCTTTAGTTCACCAATCTTACTGCCTCATTTTATAGACCAGGAAAGAAGATGCAGCCCAGGGTCTAAAGTCACAGCTGGCTAGTGGAACCAATTTGGCTCCAGGGTCAGCTGATTCCTCATCTGAACAAACAAAAACAGCAGCATCTTTGCCATAGAGGCCTAGAAGGTCACAAACAGTGCAGCAGGACCTGGAAGGTCTGAGTGGATAGTGATGGCTGCAAAAATGGCTCCAAGACCTATCTCCAGGACCCCGTTGCTGAGGCCTGGGAAGAAATGGGGCTAGCAATAGGGCTTAGTGGTTAAAGGCACTTGTTTGTAAGCCTGCTGAGCTGAGTTTGATCCTCTCCAGCACCCATGGAAAGCCAGATACAAAATGGTACATCGGCCTGTGATCTCAGTGTGCCTTCAGCAATGGAAGGTGGAGCCAGGAAAATCTGGAAGTTTGTGGGTCAGCTAGTCTGGAGCAAAGAGCAACAAAACTAGAGAGACCCTATCTTAAAATAAGGTAGAAGGAGGATGGACACCTTGAGCTTGTCACAGGCATGTGACATGTGGCATGGACATGCCCATCTCCTTCCCTCCCCCAACACACAAAGGGCCAACAGTGGGGTCAATGTGTTTACAGCCAGTTTGGTCAATATCTGATTGGAATCAAATGAGGTCTCTACTTGCTCTCACAACTTCATTCCACAGAGCTTTGCAGCCAGCCTCCCGTGTGGCTGTCAGACCCTTCAGTCTCCAGAGAGTTGACCTCATCACAGAGGGTGATCTCTGAAGACAGGGCACACCACCTTCCCTTGGCTACACTCCAAGTCAATCTGAGAGAGACAGGAGTCCTCAAACTTCTATGGAGGAGGGTGAGGGATATAACATAGATGGCAGAAGCCTAGCCAAGTCTACCAACCACCGAGGAAAAAGTCACCCAAACAGTGGATACAGAGTGCTTCTGACAAGATGACCCCATGAGTTCACCAGGTTCCCCTCCTCTCTCACACTGCCTCTCACCCCTTCGCACCGGCTCACTCTTTAAAACAGCCATCCAGCCATGGAAATTCCCGGGTGCAAGTGTCTGCTAGCCTCCAGCAGAGCTGTCAATGTCTATAAATCCCTGGCCATCCGGATTGCACTGCGGCTACTTACTGGGGGAGGGACGCAGCAGGCCACCACACAATAGTGGGAAGAGACTGGCCTGGCAGTAACTACTCTGGTTACGGCGTTGCAATTCACAGAGGCATTTTGCAGGGAGTGTGCACCGCGAGGGAGGAGAAACATAAAAAGGGGAACCTGGGCAGTAAATAGTTTATTCCGGCAATTCCTGGTGTTGGCGGAATCATACTTTAATCCAGAAACACATGAAAGCACCACTCTGGAGGTGACATGTGTTGTCACCTCATTACTCTTTTCAAAAAGGTCTTCCATCAGAGAGACACCTCGCCACAAATTACAGCAAAGAAAACAAAGCCCTCACACAGTGCCTTATTAACAGGCCAGAGGGAAATGGAACCAGCAGGACTCAAGCAAGCACAAAACTGGGGCCACAAAGGCCAGAGGTTGACCTGGGGTCTCTGGGCTACTATGCAGGGAAAAGCAGACAGAATGACAAAAAGGAAACTCTTCCTCTCAAGAGTCAACTCTCCAAAGAATTTTTCAAAGGGAATCATTTCCCACGTCTCCTCATACCTCTCCAGTGAACCCTACCTTCATGCTCCTTCTCAGTGGTTCCCACTTTCTTGATCTTCCTGGGAGATTTCATAAACAGAGGAAAGATGGTTCGTAAGCCAAGAATGTCAACAAACTTATGGCAATTGTCTGTGCCCTCAGGTCCAATCATGGCATGGTCCAGCACTTTCAAGGCACTGCTCCGGGAGATCTTCTTTTCCCTGTGAACAAAGGAGGTTTCATAGGAGGCATTTCACCAGAAGTTCTAGTGCTGTTTTGTTTTGTTTTTTAATAAATATATTTACTTCCTGTAGTACTCATGCTAATAGCAAAGAAGAAAAAAATAAAAACAAAACTTAAATGCCCACAGTGAGACAATGGTTACATTAGGAGATATCTGACATTTATTAATAATTAGAATCTGAAGTAGGAAGAATGAGTTCTTATGGTTACAAAAGGTAATATTCAAAATTCCATGTGAAGCATTATACCAATTATGTGGAGAAATGCATTAAGACGACCAGAGAGAAGCAGATCAAAATGCTAGAAAGATGACTTCAAGGTAGTGAGATTTCAGATGATTTACTATCCCTTTGTCTTTCTTTTAACACCTTTATCGAGATATAATTCACATATCATTTAATTTGCCCATTTGAAGTGTACAACTCAATGGATTTTAGCATGTTCACGGATATATGGGACGATCACCACAGTCAATTATAGAACATTTTCATTACTCTATGGAGAAAGCACATACCCTCTGGCTATCACCCTCTATTATCCACCATTTCCTTAGCCCTAAGCAGCCACAGATCTATGCTCTGCCCATTTGTTGGCCTGTTCCAGACACTCCATGTAAACAGTTTCATATGTAGTCTTCTTTCACTCGGCATACGTAGTGTTTGCAAGGTTCACCCATGTTGTAGCACATCAGCACTCTTCCTCTATATGGCTGGATAGCTCATTGCATAGATACCCCATCACTCACCCATTATGTGCCAGAGGACATGAGAGTTGCTTCTCCTTGTTTGCTAGTATGAACAGTGCTGCTCTAAATGTTCACACACAAGCTTCATGGGGCATATGGCTTCCTTTCTCTTGAGAGAAATACACCTAAGAGTGGAAATGCCAGGCATATGATACCTATGCTACAATACCCGGCTGTTTTCCAAAGTTGCTGTCTGACTTTCTACTCCCATCATCAGCAGTGACAAGGATCCCAATTTCTTCTTTTAAGAACGTGTGTATGTGTGTGTGTGTCTGTGTGTGTGTATGAGAGACAGAATGAGAATAAGTACGGACGGGTACACAGGGCATCTTGCACTGCACACAAACTCCAGACCCATGTGTCACTTTGTGCATTTGGCTTTACATGAGTACTGGAGAATCGAACCTAGACCAGCAGAATTTGTAAGCAAGCACCTCTAACCACTGAGCCATCTCTCGAGCCCAATGATAGCAATTTCTCTACATGTTGCAACAACTTATTTTGAGTTTGTGGTTCTAGTTATCCTAGTGGGTATAAAATACATCTCACTGTGGTTTTGATTTGCATCTCTCTGACAACTAATAAAGTTAAGACTGCTAAACACTCATGCATTTAGCAGCCATTTGTGGATCTTCTTTGGGGAAATGCCCATTTACACACTTGGACAGGACAGTCTCTTTAATAGAGTTAGTTCTAAGAGTTCTTATATTCTGAAGTTCCTCAACAGACACATGATTTGTGAATATTTCCTCTTATTCTGCCCATCATTCTCCTTACTTTCTTATTAGTATCCTTTGACACATACAGACTTTTAAATTTTGATGAAGTCTGAGGTTTGCCTTTAGCTGCCATATCTGAAAAACCATCACTATATCCAAGGTTACAGATTTACACCTATCCTATGTTTTCTTTTGAGTTTAAAAGTTTTAGTTCTTACAGTTTTGTCTTTGACCCTTTCAGAATTAATTTTTGTATGTGAGTTAAGGGTCCAACTTCATTCTTTTGCATGAGAACATGCAGTTATCCAGTATTGTTTGCTAAGGAGACTTCTTTTACATTCAATGGACAGAGGATTCTTGTTGAAAATTAGCTAACCCTAGACACTAGGTTTGATTTCTCAACAATATTCCATTGATTTGTATGTCAGCCCTTACACCAATCTCGCACTGTCTTGATCACCACTGGTTCGAAACAGGCTTTGAAATTGGGAGCCTTTCAACTTCTAGTTTTTATTTTTTTTTATTGACAGCTTGCATAATTGTAGACAATTAAACCACTATAATTCCCTCCCCAACCAACCCCCTCTCAATTAGTGTCTATTTTGTTCTGATATCATCTTTTCCTTCCATTTTGAAGGTCTAATGAAGGCAGTGTCAGGCACTGCGATCAACTTCTATTTTTTATTGACAATTTTCATACATGCAATTTGTTCATAATCCCCCCAAATACTTTCTTTTGTTCCCTGCTTTTCCCATCCTGTCATTGAACATCTTCTTTCCAGCAAGACTCTCTTCTATTTTGATAATTCCCGCCTTCATCATCCATGCTGAAATGGTCATGAAGTCATTTTTGTGGAGGTAGTGACGGATATGAGGCCACAATGTAATGGTCACTTGGTGTCTGCAAATATCTCTGGCTCCTACATTCTTGCCACCTCCTCTGTACTGTTCCCTGAACCTTGGAGGGGATCTGTATGTCTCAACTAGTGCTAAGCACTCAACATCACTTACTCTCAGCACTCGGGCAAGTTTTGAGTCTTCACAGAAGTTGCTGCCATGTTGAAAAGAAGCTTCTCTGACCTAAGGTGCAATCATCACTAGTCTAGTGGGATAAACATAATATAAATACTTAAATGGGCACAGTGTGTCCATTAGCTAACCAGCATTAGTGGCTCCCCCCAGGAAATAACACCTTCTCCACCATGTTGCTTGCCTTCCTTCTTTCCTTCCTTCCTCTCCTCCTTTTCTTCCTTTCTTCCCTCTCTCTTTCTTAAAGCTTGTTTGGCCTATTCTGGGTCCCTTAAAATTCCATATACATTGTAGGATCAGTTTGTCAATTTCTAAAGCAGTCAGCTAGCCTTCTCACAGGGTTAGTGTTAATCATGCCAGGGAATGCTGCCATTTTAACAATATAAAGTATTACAATCCATGAACATGGAACAGTTTCCCACTTATTTAGATCATCTTTAATTTCTTTCAACAATGTATTGTAAGTGTCAAAGTCTAAGATTTTTTTTTTTTGAGACAGTGTCTCAGGCCTTGAACTCCTGATTCTTCGGCCTCCACCTATCACGTTCTAGGATTATAGGTATGTGCCACCATGCCTGGCTTATTTAAAATGTGTCCTTCTTTTGTTTAATTTGCTTCTAGGTATTTTATTCTTCATATTATAATAAATGGAGTTGTTTTCATTAGGTTCATTTCTGGACCATTCATTGCAAGTATATAGTACAATGCCACGAAGGACGCTCTGTCTTACTCATGACCTTGAGCAGACAGTACTTTGTACAGTATTAGCTGTGGGTTTCTTTGTAGACAACTACTCCCCAGTGGTTGGAGAAGTGCCCTTTAATTCCCTCCCTACCAAAGGCCTTTCTATCAAGAAAGTATGCTGGATTTTGACACATACTTTTTCTGCATCTTATTTTTTAAAAATTCTCATTGTCTTTCATTTTCACACAATGAACATGTAAATCTTGGGGGAAGGAGGGATTTCAAGGTAAGGTCTCAGGCTGACCTTGAACTCATGGCACTCCTCCTACCTCTGCCTTCCAAGTGCTGGTATTAAAGGTGTGTGTCACTATGCCCAGCACATGTACTTAAAACATTTTATTTATTTGTAGAGCAAGAGAGAGAGAGAGACAGACAGACAGACAGACAGACGACAGACAGAATGGGTGCACGAGGGCCTCCAGCCATGGCAAACAAACTGCAGATTCATGTGCCACTTTGTACATCTGCCTGTATGTGGGTACTGGGGAACTGAGCCCAGGATGTTAGACTTTGCAGGCAAGTGCCTTGATTGGTGAGCCAACTCTCTAGCCCAACATGTGCTTTTTTTTTTTTTTTTTTTTTTTGAATGCAACAAGCTTTATTGTAAGGGAGTCAGAATTACAGCAAAGATAGAAACAGCAGGCAGGCTTAGTCACAAGCAAGAACAGCATCAAGAGGGTGGAAGCCCAAAGGGGGAACTCATCTGAAGGCTGGATTCAAGGGGTTTAAGTTTGCTGGGGCTGTCTCTATAATAGCAAGTGTCCTGAACTGATTGCCTATTGAATTTTAGTGGTGACCAAGGAATTTATTGAGTTGAAAGAACTGTAACTGAACTTCCCCAGGCCTGAACTCCCAGAGCCCCAGCCCAGCCCATCTCCAGTCAACCATTCAGTTTCTGTTTCTTAACCAAGTAATTCCCAGAGGCGGGGAATTTTCTCCCTCACTCTTATTCAGCTTCCTGAAGTAGTGATTGGGTTATAGGCAAGAACCACCATGCCCTGTCTCCACTGTCTCTCTTAGGGGTTTAATTTATTTTCCTTTTGAGAATGCCACGAATAGGAGACTGTCCCTAAGGCACTCATTCTGCTGTAGCTCACCTGCCTTGCTGTCCTTTGGGGAGAGTCATTGAGGATGGACCCCACCTCCCCTGTCTCTGATCTGGGAAAGTGACTCCCTCCTGGTCAAAAGAATAGAACCTGAGTTCTATATAAGATTACAAAGAGTTGGTCCAGGCTGGGCGTGGTGGCGCACGCCTTTAATCCGGGAGGCAGAGGTAGGAGGATTGCCATGAGTTCAAGGCCACCCTGAGACTATATAGTGAATTCCAGGTCAACCTGGACTAGAGCAAGACCCTACCTCGAAAAACCAAAAAAAAAAAGAGTTAGTTCAACTAAGCCTGTCAATTACCTGTCCAAGGGACACCCCTCAGAAAAGGAGATTCACCTGCTTAGGAGATGGAAGAAATAATTATATCCTTAATGAGATAATGTTCTTACAGCTGCAGAAGCTCCTCCTTTGAGGCAGTTGCTTTCAGATCTCCACCCATAACACTGCCTGCCTGCTTTTCTGAGTTCTAATTCAAAAGTATAAGACATATTTTTTCCCCCTTCTACCTCTTCTTTGGATCCTGAACAAAATCCCAAGCTTGCTTGCCCTGATACTCCAGGTTTCTCACTGATCTCTCTGGAGACCCTGGCCTTCTTGTTGCCTTCAGACCTTATTGCTGTCCTAACTCAAGAGGAAAGATTTTTCTCTCTTATCTCTTTCACTCCTCCCCACAGTTGCCAAGATTTACAAGGAGTGGCAAAAGCATCTGGTATTCCATTTGCAGTGGCAAGAGATCCTGATGTGCACCCCCCCACACATATATGTGCAAATAAACATTTTTTAGAAAACCAAAACAAAAGAAACCATCAAGTTTAGTTCTCCACATACCTACCCACTTGGCAAAAGCCCTGGGGGAAGCATATATTACTTATCATAATCATTAGTATGATTGGAAGTTTAGTGGGAATTTCAGCTACTAATTCTGTTCATTGGCCTAGAAAAAAAGTCAAAGATTCTGGATTGTTCTTTCCCCATCTTTACATCATGTGTTTTCTGCTTTCCTGGTTAGTGATCAAGTGACGAGCAAGAACAGTCTGTTGCACTTCCGAAAAAATTATCCTTATTCCTCAGGCCTTTCCAGGAATGGTGGCCTGGAGCTGCAGTTGGTGGTCCAGCTTGCAATCAAAGCCAAGGGCACTTTCTGGAATTGTCTCCAGTTTTGGCTACCCAACTCCAGAGTATTCCATTCTCTCTCTCTCTCTCTCTTTTTTTTTTAAGGTAGGGCCTCACTCTAGCTCAGGCTGACCTATAACTCATTCTGTAATCTAGGCTGGCCTTGGACTCACAGCAATCCTCCTATCTCTGCCTTCCAAGTGCAGGGATCACCACGAGCCACAACACTGGGCTACTTTATATATTTATTTATATATATATTTATATATGATATTATTTATTTATTTGCAAGCAGAGAGAGAGAGAGATAGAAGAGAGACAGACAGACAGAATGGGTGCACCAGGGCCTCCAGCTACTGCAAACAGACTCCAGATGCATTTGACACTTTGTGCGTCTGGATTTATGTGGAGATGGGGAATTTGAACTTGGGTCGTTAGGCTCTGCAGGCAAGTCTTAACCACTGAGCAATCTCTCTGGCCCTTCATGCATATCCTTACTGAGTGCCAAAAGGTCCATACCATGAGTCAAAATCCTAGAATTAGAATCCACTGTGGTGATAAGAGCAAAGCATGCAGCCGAGGCTGCTGTCTCTCCAGCTTTGATGGCTGAAGAGAGAGCTTGGTCTTAGTCTGAGCTGGATGTGGTGGTTCCCACAGAATTTAGCACTCAGCCTGGGCTACAGAATGAGAGCTGGTCTCAAAAAGACAAAACAAACAAACAAACAAACAAAACAAAACAAAAGGGCTGGAGAGATGGTTTAGCAGTTAAAGAACTTGCCTGCAAAGCCTAAGACCCAGGTTTAATTTCCCAGTACCCACTTAAAAAGTCACATACATCTGAAGTTTATTTGCAGTGGCTAGAGGCCTTGGCCTGCCCATTCTCTCTCTCTCTCTCTGTTTGCAAATAAATATAATATAATAATATAATAAATATTATATATATACACATACATACAAAAAACAGGCGGGGAGATGGCTCAGTGGATAAGAGCATAAGGTGCTGCATTCATCCCCAGTACCCATGTCCAAAGCCAGGCATGGCTGTATGTGCCTGTAACTCCAAGGCTGAGAGAATTGGATACAGGAGGATCCCTGGGACTCCCTGGTCAGCCTGCCTAATAGAAAAATGGAAAGGACCAGGTTCACTGAGAGACTGTCAGGGAAATAAGGTGGATGAGTGGTAAGAGAATACCCGACCTATTCCTCTAGGCTCTGGGCTACACACACCACAAATAAATAAATAAATAAATAAATAAATAATAAATAAATAAAAGACATAGCCAGGTGTGGTGGCACATGCCTTTAATCCCAGCACTTGAGGACTGATATGAGTTTGAGGCCAGCCGGAGACTACATAGTGAGTTTCAACTCAGTCTGGGCTATAGTGAGACAATACCTTAACCCGCCCCCCACAAAAAAAAATCTCAAAAAACCAATAAGAACTCAAACTACAGCAAATACTCCACTGGGAGTCTGCTCAGGACTCACCAGGCACCAGGTGCTTTTCTACATCTGTGTCTTTGCTCCTAAACCCAACCTGCTTGGAATATACCCCTCTGCCTCCATGCCAGGATCTTCTTCCACATCAGGCAAAAACCATGGGGGAAACATGTATTAAACTTTCCATTTTTACCTTTATTACAGCTCTTTTTTAGAGAGAAAGGAAAGAAGAAGAGTGAGGGGAGTGAGAGGAAACTTTTTATTTTTATTATTTTTTTTAATCTTAAATATATATTTATTGTCCATAATGTGTTACATTATTCAGTGGGCAAACAATGAGTTGTTATCCCCAATTCCCCAATGCCCCCCTCCCCATCCCCATTCAGCTGGATATCCTCCTCCGTGTACCATCTGGATCAGTCCTTGTGGCAGGGGACCCTGGATAGCCTAGTACTCAGCCTGGTCCTCCTGGCCCAAGTGTGTTGATACTGAAGGGTGCCATGCCTCTGGATAGTCTCCCCCACCAGGGCTCTTACAATCTTTCTGCCCCCTCTTCCACATAGTTCCCTGAGTCGTGGTGGATGAGTATTAAGGATGCTTTAAGATCATTAGTTTAGGGGTCTTTGTGTCGACGATCATTGGTTTCTGTCTCACTGGCTTATCCTGTGTAATTGAATGTCTGTGGCTGTGGGTCCCTCGTTCCTCATTCTCTGCCGGGTTCTATATGGATCCTCCACGGTATGACTGTGGTTTGCTCCTCTCTTGCCAGAATCTCAGGTATCGGCCTACGGTCGGTTGGAAGGGTTAGATGGGCCCCAGCTCTCTTGCTGCATCCTGAAAAATACAAGCACAATCTCCATCGGAGGGGAGGAAACTTTTAAAATAAAATATTTAAAAAATATTTTATTTATTTTTGCAAGGAGAAGAGAGAGAAAGAGAGAGGGAGGGAGGGAGGGGATATGAATGGGTGTGTCAGAGCTTCTAGACACTGCAAACAAACTTGAGACTCATGCACCACTTTGTGCATCTGGCTTAAGTGGGTACTGGGGAATCGAACCCAGGTCATTAGGCTTTGCAGGCAAGGACATTAACTGCTGAGCCATCTTTCCAGCCCCTAAAAAAATATTTTTTTATTTATTTGGGAAATAGAGAATGAGAGAATGGGCACAACAGGGCCCTTCTTACTGCTGAGGTACTCCAGGCACATGAGCCACTTTGTGCGGATCACTTTCCATGGGTACCGGGGAACTGAACCCACAATAACACACTTTGCAAACAAGAGTCTTTAACCGCTGAGCCACCGCTATAGTCCTAGTCAGTCATTAATTTACCTTCCTCCTTCTGTGAGCTGGGGTGAGACACACCTCTTGATTATCATTGGACATTGAGTCCTAGAATTTAGCATAATGCTTAAAACCAGTGGGTCTTCAGTTAATACTTTTTATTTTTATTTATTTTAAAATTTATTTATTTATTTTTGAGGTCGGGTCTCACTGTAGCCCAGGCTGACCTGGAACTCACTCTGTATTCCTGGGTTGGCCTCGAACTCATGGCAGTCCTTCTACCTCTGTCTTTGTGCTTTTTGTGGGATGAAAGTCATGCACCACCACACCAAACTTTTAAAAATATTTACTTATTATTATTATTAGAGAGAGAGAGAGGGAGAGAGAAATGGGTGCACCAGAAAGAACCTCTTGCTACTACAAGCAAACCCTAGATGCACTTTGTATATCTGCCTTTCCATATGTACTGGGGAATCAGGCTTTGCAAGCAAGTGCCTTTAACTGCTGAGCCATCTCTCCAGCCCCCTTCAGTAAGTACTTGTTGAAGGAAGGAAGGGAGTGAGTAACTGATGCATCCTTTGCTCTGTTGTTACACCTTATCTTCACTTTAGCTTTTATTTTTATTTATTTTTAAGGAATACAAGATTTATTTTGACTTAAAGTTTGAGGTTACAGTCTATCAGGGCAGGAACATGAAGCCAGACAGGTCACACTGATTCAGTTTGGAAGCAGGGACTAAGGACCCTAGTGTAGCTTTTAGATTCAAGACCTTTGTTTAAGAAGAGCCAGAGGTCCTGGTTTATAGTCAAATGTCCCAGTGCACCAGCCTTCTCATGGTGGAAACCATTCAATGTAGGTCCCATAACATCTGGCCTTAGGTCTATAGCCAAGGAACCTGGCTCCATCAACCAGCCAGTTGTTTTGTCCTAATTTAATGTACTTGTTTTGCTCTATGACTTATCAATAGCCCCGGGCTGGGATTTTCACATGTGTTTTCCTGAGCTGCGTGTGGTTGTGAAGTTTTGCCAGAGCTGGGTCTGAAGCTAGAACAAAAACAGTCCTTCACACATTAGGCTTTACCTTGGATATAGCCCGCGGCTGGAAAGCAAGGTGTGTGTCTGGGCCTTTGGCCATCACACTGTGCCAGGCTGCCTCTGGGACAGGGAAGTCTCTCAAGTGTCCATGAACAGAGAACACACAGAGTGCGGGCCTTCCCGTGGCTGAGATTGCTGTCCCCTCAAGGGGGAGCAGTGAGGTCAGTGACTGTCTCTTGGGAACAGACAGGCCACCACCCAAGAGCCCTCCCCTTTCATGTGTCCAGGGTCTCCATTCACGCTGGCCCTATAGAAGGCTTGGGGTTCTGTGATAATTAATCTCTGGTTGTCAATTTGACAAGATTTAGAATCACCATAGAAACAAATCTCTGGTCATGTCTGTGAGGGATGAGTTGAGGTGGGAAGATTCTAGGTTGGGAGCCTGGACTGTATAAAAAGGATGAAGTTAGCTGAGCACCTAGCATTCACCTCTCTGCTTCCTCCCTGCTGATGTGACCACATGCTGCTGCTGTCTGCTCCTGTCATGGTGGACTTCCCCTTGAGAATGTGAGCCCAAAATAAGCCCTTTCCTTCCTCACTGTGCTCCTGGCAGGGTATTTTGTCCCAGCAATGAGAAAGTAACTCATCTAGCTCATTCACTGGCCCTGGATTTCTTAACCACTGGGCCATCTCTCCAGCCCTACTGGCCCTGGATTTCTTGTTCCTCCTGGGTTGTGAACTCCAGGCCAGGGAAGGTAGAAAGCACCTTCTGCAGCGGTGGTGAAGCAGGACACACTGCCGAGGCACCTTTTCCCTATGGGAGTGAACAAACCTCAATGATGGGCAGCTCTGGGCTCTGCTGATAGACTGCCTGGGGTCTAGGGGTGACTCTGCCCCTTGGAGCCGTGTCCCTTTGGGCTCCTAGTTTCTCTGGGCTCCACTTTCCAAACCTGTCAGATGCATATTATGATAATTGTACCCTATCTTGTGAGGTTGTTAAAAAACTCAAAATCGTTCATGTATCAAACCTCTTTGCAGCGCCCTCTTGAGCTATAGTGGAGTCAGAGGCAAAAGAAAAAAAAAGTCTGTAATATTGGGGCTCAAGAGATGGCTTAATGGTTATGAGTGCTTGCTGTGAGCATGAGAGACTGGGAGGGCTCGAGACCATCTGAATTCAGTTCTCCAGCACCCGTGTAAATAAACATCTGGGCATGGCCACATCTGCCTGTAACCCCAGTCCTATGGAGAATGTGGACTGAAGAATACCTGGAACTTGTGAAACCCGCAAATCTGGGTTCAGTTAGAGACTCTGTCTTAAGGAAATACATGGATGAGTGACAGAGGAGGAAGCCTGGTATTCAACTCTGGCCTTCGGTGGCACATCTGCATACACACACACACACACACACACACACACACACACACACACACACACACACACCTTTGCTGAAAAAGCCCTAAAGAGGGCAGGAGAGAAAGCTCAGTGGTTAGAGGTGCTTGCATGTAAAGCTTAGCCAAGTTTAATTCCCCAGCCAACTACACAAAGCTGGATGGACATTGGTCAGTAGCAGCAAGAGACCCTGGTGTGTGAACACACACACACATACAAATAAGAAAAAAAACTTTAAAGAATGAAAATAATCTGTAATGTTGACCCTTGTTTTTGTTTAAAATTTTTTTAAATAAAGTTTTTATAATGGAATTTTTGCACTACTTAAGGTTATTGGATGATTATTTATTTGTTGACGGCATCTTGCTATGTATGTAGCCCAGGCTAACCTTGAACTGGCAATCTTCCTGCTTCACTCTCTCCAGTGCTGGCATTACAAATCTCCATGCCTGGTTTAAGAAAAGAAAACACATTTCATTCATGTATTATTTCTATTGATGGTTGAGTTTCTGGTACCCATTTAACCTTTGTAGTCAAGGTGAGAGCTCAATGTCTTCACCTTGATCCTGACTCTGGTTCTTAGAATATTTGAGGGACACCAATTTCCAGGCACGACAGATGTCTCCTGGGAAAGACCATAGTGCAGATCTCTTCAGTCTGGTTTTCTTCTTGTTTGTTTGAGACAAGGCCTCACATAGCCCAGGTTGGCTTCACATTTGCAGTGTAGTCAAGGATAACCTTGAACTTCCCATCCTCCTGCCTCCACCCCCAAGTACTGAGATTACAGGCATTTGTGTGAGCACACCTTAAATATGAACCATCATCAGGATCATGATTCAGGTATGAGCTTATATATTTTTGGGGGGATAGTATTTTTTTTCGAGGTAGGGTCTCACTCTAGCCAAGGCTGACTTTGCACCCCCTCTGTAGTCCCAGGTTGGCCTTGAACTCACAGTGATCCTCCTGCCTCTGCCTCCCAAGTGTTGGAATTAAAGGTGCGCACCACCATGTTTGGCAGGGATAGTCTTTTTTATTAGCTCATGTTTATTATCCATAATAATGGGTTTCATTCTGACACTTTCATCTATTGATGGATTTTGATCATATTCACTCTTATTACTCTTTCTTCTTCTCTTCGCATGTATTTTTAAAAAACAAAGTATTTCCTTGTTATTACACTAACTTCAATAATGTGTATATTTTAAAATTGTTATTATTATTATTTTTAATTATTTTATTTATTCATTTTCAAGCAGAGAGATACAGAGAGAGAGAGAGAGAGAGAGAGAGAGAGAGAGAGAGAGAGAGCGCACCAGGGCCACCATATTGTGGGTCTGGCTTATGTGGGTCCTGGGGAATTGAACCCAGGGCCTTAGGCACTGGAGGCAAGTGCCTTACCCGCTGAGCCATCTCTCCAGCCCTATTTTAAAATTATTTTTGTTCTGTGTGTGTATGCCCATGTGCACACCACAGCTTCTGGTTTTTATTGTGGGGTCAGAGGATCCAAACTCAGGTACTCAGAATTGTGAGGCAGCCTGGGTGCACATCTTTAATCCCAACACTCAGCAGGCAGAGGTGGGAGGATTATTGTGAGTTCAAGGCCAGCCTGGGACTACAGAGTGAGTTTCAGGTCAGCCTGGGCTTGAGTGAGATCCTACCTCAAAAAATAAAAAAAATTAAATAAAAAGGAAGGTTGCAAAGTTGCCTTACCCATTGAACATCTTTCCAGCCCTAAAATTTGTTTTTTGGAGGGATTGCCTAGTAGTCCTTCTCGTGAACACACGTAATTTATATAGCTTGTCTTCTTTGTTGGAGACTGTTTGCTTTCTTTTATTCCTATTCTAACCGACTTTAATATTTGAGAACAAAGCAATCCCTCTCTTGAGACCTGCTTGTCCCATCATAGCCAGAGTCAGGAAGCAGAGGGAGAACAGGAAGTGAGGCTGGGCTATAAAACCTCAAGGGCCACTCACCCCAAGTCATCCACCTCTTCAAGATTCTAAGTCTTCCTAAGCAGTGCCACCAGCTGAGGACCAAAGTATTCAAACACATGAGTCTACTGAGCCCATTTTGCATTCAAACCACTCCGAGCATTCTCTAGAAAGAGGGACGCATCCTAGGGGAAGCAGTATGTGGCCCTCTGCAGGGACGGAACTGCTTCTGTGCCTTTAAGGTTCATGAGAACAGCAAACACGGGGAAGTGAGCTATGTTCCTTCCCAGGAGACTAACACGAGGAGGGGCCTAGGAGAGCTATAGCATCTTCACTCTGTGATGTCCTGCCAATCAGATTGGCAGCGGGCCCAGGCAGGGATCAGCAGCACGTGGTTATGTGCTCTGGCCTGACTTTACGTTCCTAACTAATTCATAAGGTTTTTAGGCAAAGCTGAAAGAACACAACAAATGTGGTGGCCACCTTGAAAATGTGGTCTGAGCTGAGTGTGGTGGCATCTCCCCGAAGTCACAGCATTCCAGCCAAGGCAAGAGGAGCAGGAGCTCCAGGGAAGCCTGGGCTACATAGTGAGGTGATGGCTGGTGAGATGGTTCAGTGGATAAAGTACTTGTTACCCAAGCATGGTCCCAGAACCCACATAAAGCTGGATGATGTAGTAGGTGTCTGTATCCCAGTGTGCTTATGGTAAATTGGAAGCAGAGGCAGGAGAATCCCCTGGAAGCTTCTGGGCCAGCTACTGAGTGAACAATGACTGCCTCCAACAAGGTAGAAGGCAAGGACAATTCCTGCCGTGTCCTCTGACCTCTGCACTCCACACTCACAGACAGAGGCTCACAAACAAACACCACCCCAAAGCCCATCCAAACCAAATCAAAAGCAAGGCATGAGCTTGAGTCTCTGGGGGACCCCTCTACTCTTTCAGGGTCTGGGAAACAAGCTGTGTGTGAAGCTTCCTGTCACAACAACAAGGCCTCACCTGTCTCCATCCCCTTCCATGCCTTTCTCTAGCTGAAGCCCTAATCCAGGCCATGGACAATTTTATGCCCATGTCCCCAATGACTTGAACCTAAGCTGCCCTCCTGTCTTGAGTTGGGGTTAATTGGGTCTGAAGAAGATAATGACGGAGACTCTGCTGTGCCTCATTTCTCCAGAAGTAGATGGTCTGCACAAAGCACCTTACTCAATGTTTCTGGTTTCACCTGTTAAAACTCTGATGTTTAAAAAATTCAAAGAGCAGGGGCTAGGGACGTAGCTCAGTGGCAGAGTACTTGCCTCACATGCGCAAGGCCCTGGGTTAAATTCCCAGCACCACAAAGGGAGAAGAACATATAAATCCAAAGCTTGTGGTGCAGGAGAGTCCCAAGGGTGGGGGGACACAGGTGAGCTGAGTTTGTCAGGCCCCCATTACCAAGGCAAACCTCAAGGCCTGGGGCAGGGCTGGAGCACGGGCTTTAGCAGGAGATGCCCTCCACCTAGATCACTTGGCTGAGGAGATGAGTGTGAGGGCACCAGAGGGCCAGGATGCTCAGGGTCAGCTTGCCATGCTCAGCAGGTCCCTCTTCCCCCCCTCCAGCCCTTTCGAATTCATGTCTGAAAATCCTCTGGGGCCAGCGGCTAGGAGT
>PVHP010018951.1:21942-32464 GCA_004024765.1 Zapus hudsonius
GAGAGAGAGAGAGAGAGAGAGAGAGAGAGAGAGAGCGAGCACCAGGGCCACCATCTTGTAGGTCTGGCTTATGTGGGACCTGGGGAATTGAACCAGGAGCCTTAGGCACTGGAGGCAAGTGCCTTAACGGCTGAGCCATCTCTCCAGCCGACTGTAGGAATTTTCTAGATAAGGTTAGTTGAGCTGGGAAGGCTCACTCTAAATATGAGTATTACTATTCCATGGGCCGGTGTGATGGTTTGATCCAGGTGTCCCCCACAAACAAACGTGTTCTGAGTGATTGATCTCCAGCCCATGGCAGTTTGGGTATTGGAACCTTATTGGAATTATGTTGATGGGGTGGGCTTATGGGGGTTATAGCCAGCTTCCCCTTGCCAATATTGGGCACACTCTCCTGCTGCTGTTGTCCACCTGATATTGGCTAGGAGGTGATGTTCAGCCTCTGCTCATGCCATCATTTTCCCTGACTTGATGGAGCTTCCCTTCGAGTCCATAAGCCAAAATAAACCCTTTCCTCCACAAGCTGCTTTTGGTTGGGTTCTTTGTTGCAGCAATGAGAAAGCTGACTGCAACCTGGGTCCCAGAATGAAAAGAGGAAGCCAGCTGTGTGTTAGCATTCATCCCTCCCTGCTTCCTGACTGCTTCAAGCTCCAGTCACCACGCCTTTCCTGCCAGGAAGAACTACATCCAAACCATGAGCCAAAAAGAAACCTTTCCCGCCTTACATTGCTTTGATCAGCTACTTTGTCCCAACAATGAGAAAAGCAAGCCTCCCTTGGAGGGGCCAAAGGAACATGGTTTTTGTTCACTCACAGTTGAGCAGCTTGGCTGTCTCATGTCCCTAACTTCTTATCTGCACACCTTTCATTGCCTGAGGTGGCCTGAAACTTTGCCAAAAGCCACAACCAAGGATGTTGACTTTGTGTTTTCCAAACAAAAGATCCTGTCCTCCCAGGACCTGCCCTTGTCACAGGCACAGGGGCATTGTAAAATAATGTTTTCCTTTATAAACCAGTCAGCAAGTCCACCTGTCACTGACTTCTTGCTACTTTGTGTGTAAAGGTCCTCTGTTTGCCCCCTGCAGTGCTTAACTTGGAGACAATGGCCATGACTTTGTCTAGTTTAGGTTCCCCACTCTGCACCAAGCAGACAGGAATGAATGAATAAATACATAAATGAACAAAATGCCTGAAATTCAGTGCCTCTCCAGTCCTTGTCTGCTTGGGCTGGATTACTTGTTTGAGCTGGTTAGCCTTTCTGAATTTGCCAGAGCAGCTACCAAATTCTAGCTCAGGGGTCAGGGTCCTTGTTAACCTGTCCTAGGAACTAGCTCCTGCTGCTGAAGCGTGTAATCAGGGGGACCACTAGAGGGCGCCAAGGGTCTTTGACAGAAAGTTGTTACCTGAAATTTCCTTTGCAGAGCTCAGGGAGCACATTACAGAAGACTATAGATTTTGCTTTTTCTGTAAAAAAAAAAAAAAAAAAAAAAAAAAAAAAAAAAAAAAAAAAAAAAAAAAAAAAAAAAAAAAAAAAAAAAAAAAAAAACCAGAGTCCCAAATCCAGCCCATGGAAGTGTTTAGGTAGTTAGACAACCATTAACTGGTTTGGAGGTCACTGAGGATGGATCACTCCCTCAATCTGCTTTGTTTCCCTGCAAATATCTATTTTAAGAAAGTGAAATATCACAATTGACCTTTCTTTTTAAAAATTTTTTAAAAAACGATTTTATTGACAGCTTCCATAATTATAGTCAGTAAACCATGATAATTCCCTCCCTACCTCACTTCCCCCCTCTCAAATCCACCCTCCATCATATCCCCTCCCTTTCTCCATTAGTCTCTATTTTGTTTTGATATCATCATCTTTTCCTCCCTCATCATGTGGGAAGTTACAGAATTCTCCTGCCACCAGTGTGGGAAGAACACATTTCAGAGAGTTTAAATAAGCAGCCAAAGAAAAGATAACAAAGCTCCCATTATGAGAAGGAGAGGTTCATGAGAGAAAAAGCCTGGAGCCTGCCCCCCTACCCCAGCCATCAGCTGGGGTAGGGGAACAGGCCTTACCTCACTGAGGCCTGGGTCAGCAGTCCTTCCACTCCATTGCCATGTGGGGGAAGAGGCCGCTTCCTCTTGGGAAGCTAGTTTTAAGTCCTCCCCAGGTGAGTTAGAGGGACAGCTGATTGGTTCATATCTGACCAATCAGTTTTAGCACATAGGTTGTAGCTCTAACTAGACACCTCCCATTTACGGGGAGGGACTGGAAGGGGAGGGGTGGTCCCTGCAGACATCTCGCCATCACAAAGTCATGAATATCAAGGCCATTTTGTGTCTGGAAGATTGCATTGTAAGCAGTTCTACCCTTTCTTTGACTCTTACGTTCTTTTCCACATCTCTTCTGCAATGGAGCCTTGGAAGGTGTGGTAGACATGTCCCAGTGCTGAACACTCCACTGTCACTTCTCAGCACAGTGGTGTCTTTTGAGTTATCCCAGTGGTTACCGCCATTTGAGAAGTGAAGCTTCTCTAGTCAAAAGTGAGAGTAGCATTAATATATGGATATGCACATTTAAAAACAATAAAAGTGTTCATAAGGCAGTTTAGTGGGTATAATGTATGCAATTTAGCCAGACAACAGCAGACATTACTCCCCTAGGGCCCATGATCTCCCCCACCATAGGCTTTTGACTAGGTCTTCAGTACCAGGCATGTATTCCCTCCTGTGAAGCGGGCCTCCAGGCAATTAGATTCGTCCATAACAGTGTGCCTCTATTGTATCACTTGGCACATTTGGCCTGGCCGGCCAATCTTTTTTAATATACTTTTTATTGATAGCTTCCATAATTATAGACGATAAACCATTATGAGTCCCTCCCACCCTCCCTCATATCTCTCCCCCTCTCAATTAGTCTCCATTTTGTTCAGTGTCATCATCTTTTTTCCCATTGTGTGTAGGTATTATCAGGCACTGCGAAGTCATGAGTATTGTCATAGTTAGCCATCACCAGCACCTGAAGCAAGCATACTACAACTCTAACTAACTACCAAATAGCAGGAACTCCAGAGTTGAGCTCTGACAGCTCTTTGCATATGTGTAGCTAGAATTTCACATCCACCCCAGAAATACCTTAGAACTGGACCATAGGATCCAGCCTAGGTGACTCCTCCTCCAGCCAGGAAGCTGTAGAAAAACTGATACACTCTTGAGTCTATTGAGGGACATCCATTCAAGCTACCACAAATATCAAGGCTATTTTGTCTCTGGAAGTTTGCATTGTAAGCAGTCCTCCCCTTCCTTTGGCTCTTACAGTCTTTCCACCACCTTTTCCACAAAAGACCCTGAGCCTCGGGAAGTGTGATAGAGAGGTCCCAGTGCTGAACACTCCACTGTCATCTCTTCTCAGCACTATGGTGTCTTTTGAGTCATCCCAGTGGTCACTACCATCTAAAAAAGAGAAGCTTCTCAAGCCAAAAGTGAGAGTAGCATTAATATATGGGTATGCACATTTTAAAAGTGCTTATAAGCCAGGCATGGTGGTGCACGCCTTTAATCCCAGAACTTGGGAGGCAGAGGTAGGAGGATTGCTTTGAGTTCAAGGCCACCCTGAGACTACATAGTGAATTCCAGGTCAGCCTGGACTAGAGTGAGACCCTACCTTGAAAAAAAAGTGCTTATAAGGCAGTTTGGTGGGCATAATATATACGTTTAGCCAGACAACTGCAGGTATTATTGCCCTAGGGTTCATGATCTCCACAACTGAAGGCTTTTAACTAGGTCTTAAGTATCAGGCATGCATTCCCTCCCGTGGAGCAGGCCTCCAGTCCAATTAGAGAGCAGTTGGTTTCCCCCACAATAGATGTGTCATTATTACACCAGTTGGCACATTCGGCCTGGGTCCTCTTGAATTTTGATTAACCCGTCTTTCACCCTTCCTTTACTCAATCCCTTCCCCTGACCCCACTTAGGTCATTGCATCCCCAGTAACCTGTTCATCTACTTATATATGTAGAGTACCCTCTGTTAAAATAAAAATGACCACCAGGGAGACTGCTCTGAAAGGAAAAGTTTTTAATAGGAGGAAAAGGATCCTGAGCTCCAGGCTAGCTCCCAAAATGGGAAAAAGCGAAAACCCAGATCAAGATCCGGCTTTTAAGGTGAATGTCCAGCTTGGGGGAAGGGGACCAGGTGGTCAGTAGTTCTCAGCATCAGGAAGGGCAGTGTCCCCCGCCAGACAGAGACACAGCAGGTGGGGGGCGTTATCTCTTGTTCCAGAGGCAGGCCAGGTCTCAGTGAAACTTCCCTTGAGGCCGGCTGGGGGAGGGGACCAGGGTGTTGCCTGAATTTCGACCTAACATCCTCTTGTTGTTGTCTCCTCTCTCTCCCCTTCCTTATAGCTCATTGGCCCCTACTACTTTTACTCCAACTCGAATACAAATCTAAACATTTATAGCTAGGATACTGCCTTTTAATGCTGTCTGCAAATCTGTGCCATTGGTGCATTGAGGCCATTGATGTTAAGAGTTATTGTTGAAATTGTAATTATTCTTGCCATTTCTTGCTTTTGTAATTTTCCCATTTTCCTTTACTCTTGTATTACCTATTATTTGCATATAGTTTATTTTTTCTTGTTTTCTCATGTGTGTGCTTTTCTTTCTCTTCAGTCTGAAGGAGTGCTTTAAGTATTTTCTGAAGAATTGGCTTTACCCAAAACAGAAAGTAAATACTAGGGTTAAGACAACAGGGTCTATCAATTACCTGGCCAGGAGACCACCCCTCAGGAATGGTTAGTCACTAAGGAGATGGGAGGAATATTTATCCCCTTAAAGAGATCATGTACTTAAACCCGAAGAAGCATCTCTTTTTGGTTGCCTGCAGATTTTTATCATCATTATTTATTAAATAAAAACTGTATAAACAGTCATGTGTTGGTACATTTCCCTCCTTGCCTCCATTCCACTGAGGGCCCTCCTCAGTAGGATTGCTGGTGTGCACCATGGGGTTGAGGGCTATGAGTTGTGTGAGTAGCAGTCAGTCATTGGACATGGGGCAATACCTCTGAGTATCCCCTTCCACAGTTTTTCCAACCCCTCTTCCACAAAATTCCCTGAGACATGGCTGGTGAGTCTGTCTACTGTAGTCTTGAACTCTTAGCAGCTTCTTGGTTTCTGCTTTTGAACGTTTTGAGTTTCCTGCTCATTTAGCCAGTTCCTCTGTGGTTTCACCCGGGCCCTAGCTGATGTGCTATGGGTGGTTCATCTCTTGCCAGGGAGTCAATTTTTTTTTCTTTTCTTTTTTTTTCTTTTTGAGGTAGGGTCCTGCTCTAGCCCAGACTGACCTGGAATTCACTCGGTAGTCTCAGGGTGGTCTTGAATTCATGGTCTTCCTACCTCTGCTTCCCGAGTGCTGAGATTAAAGGCGTGCGCCACCGCGCCCGGCTGCCTGCAGATATTTACTGCTAAGCCTGCTCACTCTTCTTTCTAAAATATCTAATAATTTGAGAGAGACAGAAAGGAGAGAGAGAGAGAGAGAGAGAGAGAGAGAGAGAGAGAGAGAGAGAGAGAGAGAGAGAGAGAGAGAGAGAGAGAGAGAGAGTTGGGCATGCCAGGGCCTGCAGTCCCTGCAAACAAACTCCAGATGCATTCCCCACCTAAAGCACTTGCTTTACATGGGTACTGGGGAACTGAACCCAGGCAAGCAAAATGCCTTTAACCACTGAGCCATCTCTCCAGCCCACTGTTCTCACACAGATGGAGCAGCTCCCTGTGTGCAATCCCAGGCTGAGTGCCAGGCACAGGATAGACTCCAAGGTACATATGAAAGAAGTGGGTAATAGAGGTTGGAAAGCTGAAATGATGTCCCCCAAACTGGAAGCCTATAAATGTCTTAAAATGGAACTCACAGTGTTAGGATCTGGAGGGATGTGGCAGCCAGTGTCTGGTTATCACATCTGGTCCCTTCCTCACAGGAGACACCTGCTTGCTGAAGACCTCACGACTGCTTCTTTAATGTCACTTACTCTTTGATAGTGTCACAGGGAAACTAGATTTGAAAATAAACTCCTCTCCTCCCACCCCCACAAACTTGTGAAGAATTAAACAAATCATTAGGAATTTAAAAAATACTGTTGCAAAATCCCAACAGCCTGTACAGTGAGCACAATGCAGAACTGAAGAAAAAGCCCAGATGAATTCTTTTTATTTCTGCAGCTGCCGCAGCTGCAGGATTTCAAAACCAGGCAGCACCTCCGTCTTTCAGGCTCCAGAGATTAAAAGGTAAAAATCTCATATTGGATCTAAGGTGAGTGTACTTTTTATATGAGCTATGGATGCTGCTTGCAGCAGTGTGCTTTAGTCAAATCCACTTAGTGAAGAGAGATCATTCTGGAACCTCCTAGAATTGTGTGCTTCCTACTTTGAGAAGTGTCCCTTCCTCCTTGGGGTGGGCCCTCACCTGTGTCCTGGTCACTCTGACAAGAAAACCTGTGAGGCCTTCTCCCTTACCCCTACAGATTGGGGTTTTGAGAAGTGAGGTCTCTCCTGGTCTCCAAGTGCTTGGCCTGAACCCAGAAGTTCTCTTCAAAGCTTGCTTGTCTCACCTACTGTCCTAAAAGCTCTACAACCTTCCTAAATGGTGTCACCAACTGGGGACCAGGTGTTCAAGCATATGAGCCCATGGGGGACATTTTACATTCAGACCACAACACTCCCCATTTCTAAGGATTAATAACAGTTAATCCACTTGCAGGAAGGAAGTCCACCTCTCTTAAAACACCAGATCTGCTTGGATCTGATGCTGGGAGGAGGCAGCAGGATTAAGAAACTTGGCTGGTGACTTTCCCACTTGTGTGTGTCACTGCCCACCCACAGCAGGCCCTGAGCCAGGAGGGGCTGACGGTCCCTGGAAGGGCAAACATTTGAGATGCTTATGGGGAAGAGGGTACAAATCCATCTTTATTCACCCTGTGTGGTTCCCTAAAGTGTGAGGCACTCTGCAAAGGCACATTCAATATGCCAGGATTGAACAATACTCAAAATCAGAAGGTACAAATGAGGGGAGGTTGGCAGGTGTGAGGGGTACAAGCCTTTAATCCTAGTACACAGGAGGCTGAAGTAGAAGTATCACCATGAGTTCAAGACCAGCCTAGGGATATACAGTGAGTTTTAGGCTAGTGTGGGACTATATGTCAAAACCAAACCAAAACAAAAAAATCCAATGGAGCTAGAGAGATGGCTCAGCAATTGAAGGTGCTTTCTATAAAACTTGATGGCATGGGTTCGATTCCCCAGTACACACGTAAAGCCAGATGCATAAAGTAGCATGTGTCTGCAGTTTGTTTGCATTGTCAAAAGGCCCCAATGTACCCATTCTTTCTCTCCCTTTGTTTGAAAAGGAATGAATAAAATATTTTTTAAACTTTTTATTGATAGCTTCCATAATTATAGAAAATAAACCATTATGACAACCTTCCTACCCTCCCTCATATCTCTTCCCCCTCTCAATTAGTCTGTTTTGTTTGGGTGTCATCATCTTTCCCCCCCATTTTGTATAGGTATTATCAGGCACTGCAAGGTCATGAATATCAAGGCTGTTTTGTGTCCGGAAGTTTGTGTTGTAAGCAGTTCTATCCTTCCTTTGGCTCTTACAATCTTTCCGCCACCTCTTCCGCAATAGACCCTGAGCCTCCAGAAGTGTGATAGATGTCCCAGTGCTGAACACTCCACTGTCATCTCTTCTCAGCACTATGGTGTCTTTTGAGTCATCCCAGTGGTCACTGCCATCTGAAAAGAGAAGCTTCTCTAGACAAAAGTGAGAGTAGCATTAATATATGGGTATGAACATTTAAAAAGTGCTTATAATGGGCTGGAGAGATGGCTTAGCGGTTAAGGCACTTGCCTCCAGTGCCTAAGGCCCTGGGTTCAATTCCCCAGGTCCCACATAAGCCAGACCCACAAGGTGGTGGCCCTGGTTCTCTCTCTCTCTCTCTCTTTCTCTCTCTCTCTCTGCTTGAAAATTAATAAATAAAATGTTTAAAAAAAGTGCTTATAAGACATTTTGGTTGGCATAATGTATGCATTTAACCAGGCAACAGCAGGCATTACCCCCCTAGGGTTCATGACCTCCCCCCTACCATAGACTTTTGACTAGGTCTTCAGTACCAGGCATGTATTCTCCTCCCATGGAGCAGGCTTCCAGTCCAATTAGAGAGTGGTTGGTTTTCTCCCACAACAGACATGCCACTATTGCACCAGTTGGTACATTTGGCCCGTCTTAAGGTTTGCAAAGTCCACTGCTGTTACCACAGTCGATGACTTCTCTCTCACATAGAGCTGCATGCAGTCATAGCTTTTTCCAGCTTTCTGTCAGCTGGTTAACAGGGAGGAGGAGGTTTCCAGCTCAGCTCCAGCTTGATTTCTCAGTGACCTGCAGCCCAAGCATATATGGTCTTCAGCAATAGGGTCTTACCATCTTGTTCTGGTGGGCAACCAATGTGATATTTTGGGGGCTTCAGAAACCTCCCTGGCCAACAATTCACTGGAAGGTATCCCATCCCTGGCACTGAAATTTTTCTAGTAACAATCTATGGCATCTGGGTATGCCATTAATGAAAGAGGTAGATTTCCATATGGCTTTTTCTAAATCTCTTAAATTTGGACTGATCCTCCTCCTACCCCTCCCTTTACTCAATCCCTTCCCTTGACCCCCACCCCCTTAGGCCATTGCTTCCCCAGTAATCTGCTCATTTACTTATATACAATACTGTTGCAGTCAGCTTCCTAGTTGCTGTGCAGAAAGAACCCAAACAAAAGCGGCTTGTGGAGGAACGGGTTTATTATTAGGCTTATGGACTCGAGGGGAGACTCCATCCTGGCAGGAAAAACGATGGCATGAGCAGAGGGGTGGACATCACCTCTGCCACAGCACTGCAAACAGCGGCAGGAAGGTGTGCCAAATACTGGCAAGGGGAAGCTGGTTTGTAATCCCCATAAGCCCGCCCCCAACAACACAGCTTCATCGAGGTTGTAAAACCCAAACTGCCATCAGCTGAGGATTGATCTATCAGAACACATTCATTTGTTTGTGGGGGACACCTGGATCAAACCATGACAGTCTGCCCCTGGCCCCCACAAACTAATAATCATACATGATGTAAATACAATGCATTCAGCTCAACTCTTAAGTCCCCACAGCTTTCAACTGAGCCATAATACCAAAAATAAACCCATAATGGCTTAGAACATTCACACTGCAAAACATGAGGCACAGCAAAAACAGAATGAACCAATACAAGATTTAAAACAAGCAGGGCACCATCAATCTCTAACTCCAAGTTCAATGATTCTAACCAATAAAAAGTCTCTTGGAGATTCAAATCCACCCCTCCAGCTCGGCTACTCACAGTCCGGGAAAACTTCACCCGGTGCTGGCAGCTCACCTTGGCACCCATCCATAGTCCTGGAATTCTTTGGGTCTCCATTGCAACTCACAGTTCATCCTCATGGCTCCATTGGGCCCCATGCAGGCAACCTAGCATACCTGCTTCACACACTGATGGCCATTTTTCAAAAACAAAACTGTGTTGTACATCCAATGACCCTCTCTTTCTAACCAATCTCCATTCCACAGAACCAGGTGGGCTACCAACTTGTTAATCCAGGGGGGAACAAAGCATTCAGGCCCCTTACTTCAAAGTATCTGCATCCTTCCTGTTGTTCCAATGCAGACCAGCTGGCCCAATCTCAATGGTTGTCATCTCTCAAACAATTGCAGGTGAACGGGCAGCAGTTTCAACCCAAAGATCTTTCTTTCTGTGCCATCTCCATCTGCTCACACCAGTCCATCTTTACGTAAAACAACCCTGCACAGGTGCCCAGGACACAGGCAGGCAGAATGCAGCAAGCCTCTCACACAAACTGCCTCTGGCACAGTCCTGACCAAGTTCTTTTTCACCCTCGTAAGCCAAACCTCAGTCCATAGTTCTTCCTGCATTCAGGTCTTTTAATTCTGACCAGAATGCTCCATAAAGCTGTACTTACAGCACTGCAAGGTCTCTCTCAGGACAAGGTTTCCAATCCATCCATATTCCTCCTGCATATCAATTCCAAAATGCCAAAGCCACAGAATCAGGGTTCTAGCAGCAACAGATAACCCCACATCCTGGTACCAAAACTGTTGTGGTCAGCTTTCTAGTTGCTGCGCAGAAAGAACCCAAACAAAAGTGGCTTGTGGAGGAATGGGTTTTATTTGGCTTACGGACTCGAGGGGAGACTCCATCCTGGCAGGGAAAACAATGGCATGAGCAGAGGGGTGGACATCACCTCTGCCACAACACTCAAAACAGTGGCAGGAAGGTGTGCCAAATACTGGCAAGGGGAAGCTGGCTTATAACCCCCAAAAGCCCGCCCGCAACAACACAGCTCCATCGAGTTTGTAAAATCCAAACTGCCATCAGCTGAGGATCTATCAATCAGAACACACTCATTTGTTTGTGGGGGACACCTGGATCAAACCATGACAATGACCATGCC
>PVHP010018952.1:0-32479 GCA_004024765.1 Zapus hudsonius
TATATATGTATATATATATATATATATATATGTCTCTTTCTCAAATAAATATTTTTTATAAGAATAATGAGCTGGGCGTGGTGGCGCAAGCCTTTAATCCCAGCACTCGGGAGGCAGAGGTAGGAGGATCACCATGAGTTCAAGGCCACCCTGAGACTACATAGTGAATTCCAGGTCAGCCTGGACTAGAGCAAGACCCTACCTTGAAACCCCCCCCCAAAAAAAAAAAAGAATAATGAAGAGTTCTGTCTAAAAAAGGAAAGAAGGAAGGAAGGAAGGAAGGAAGGAAGGAAACACATGCAATGCCCTCTTCCCTTGGCCAGACAGAAGAAGGCCTACCAGGAGTCCACACTCTCCAGGGCTGGGCCTGGTGTACCTTGACCTTGAGGAAGCTGTCCGGGCAGAGCTGCAGCTAGCGCTCCAATGGGGGCAGCGGCGGCCTTTGCATAGTTGTTTTGCAGGGAGCACAGCTGCACCCCCCCCCCCCAGCTTCCCAGGCCAGCATGTGTAAGCCATTAACAGGTTTATTTTTCTAGAGGACTGGAGAGGAAGTGATATTGACGTCCTTGCAGTCCGTGGGAACCCGGGCCTCCAGCGTTCTCCCAAGATGGCATTTTTGAGAGCCCACCTTGCAGGGCCCCCGCCAAGTGGGACCCCATCTTTGTGGCAGGCAGTTCCAAACTTCAGTTCTTTGGGACGAGAAGTAGGAAGCTATGAGACCAGTTCAGGCTGCAGCCCTTCTCTGAGCTATGGGGTCCTTACTGATTCACCCCAGCTCACTTCCGATTTAGTGGGGACGAAAGAGGTGCTATTTCAGGCTGCCCATGAAGACACTGCTCTGGGTCCCGTGGGCTGGACTGTCACTGGTACATATCCCCCAGGTTGAGGGGTGGGGAGCGTTTATCCCCCCACCCCAGGATGGCCTCAGCTCTTGTCTGGGTAACAGGCAAGTCCATCCTCTAGAGACTTCTACCAGGAAGGTTCTATATCCAGGTCTTTTCTCTCGGACACTCCTGTATGTCCATGACTCTTTTTTTTTTTTTTTTTTTTTTTTTGGTTTTTCGAGGTGGGGTCTCGCTCTAGCCCAGGCTGACCTGGAATTCACTCTGTAGTCTCAGGCTGGCTTTGAACTCACGGCGATCCACGGCGATCCTCCTACCTCTGCCTCCCGTGTGCTGGGATTAAAGGCCCGCCACCATGCCCAGCCTCTCTCTCTGTCTGAGCCCACCTTCCAGTCACCAACTTCTGCCTTTCGGTCTCCATGACAGCTCCAAGATCTGTCCACACTGCCCCCATGGGGTCATGGGGGCTGTGCCTCCTGCCTGGACTCCTGCCTCAGCCTCTACAGGGGTGTCTATCTCGGCCTCCCCTTTCAGTCCTTCCTCCACTTTGAAGCCAAGGGGCTGGGCATGGTGGTGCAGGCCTTGAATCCCAGCACTCGGTGGCAGAGGTAGAGGGGATCGCTGTGACTTCAAAGCCAGTTTGGGACTACAGAGTGAGTTCCACGTCAGCTTAGGCCACAGTGAGACCCTACCTCAAAAAAAGTGGGGAGTGGGGAGACAGTGCTGGCACTCTATGTCTCCACCCAGGCCACAGGCCTCCCTGGCTCTGGCTGAGGCCTCACCATCTAGTGTTCGATGACAGTCCATTTTAAGGAAACATATAGATGTGTTATAGAGGACACCCAATCTTCTCCTCTGGCCTCCTCGTGTGCGTGCATGGGTGCACACATCTGCACACACACACACACACACACACACACACACACACACACACACACACACTACTACTACTACTACACACAAAATCAAGAACCAACCATGTCAGGGCTGGGGAGATAGCTCAGTAGTTAAAGGCACTTGCTTGCAAGCCTGACAACCTGAGGTGCTTTTTTAAACTTTAAAATTTTGTTTCATTTTTTATTTGCAGAGAGAGAGAGAGAGAGAGAGAGAGAGAGAGAGAATATGGGTGCATCAGGGCCTCTTGCCAGATGCATGTGCCACTTTGTACCTCTGGCTTTATGTGGGTGCTGGGGAATTGAACTCGGGACCATCAGGCTTTTCAAACAAGTGCCCTTAACCACTGAACCATCTCCCCAGCCATTAATTTTTTTTAAAAATTTATTTGCAAGGAGAGAGAGAGAATGGGTGTGCCAGGGCCTCCTGCTACCGCAGATGAACTCCAGATGCATGTGTCACCTTGTGCATCTAGCATTATGTAGGTACTGGGGAATTGAACCCGGGGCCATCAGGCTTTGCAAGCAAGTGCCCTTAACCACTGAGCAATCTCCCCAGCCCCCAACCTGAGTTTGAGCTTCCTCAGCACTGATGGAAAGGCACGTGCATCCGTGATCTCAACGTGCCTGTGGCAACGAGAGGCAGAGCCAGGGGACCCCAGAAGCTGGCAGCATGGGCACTAGTGACCCAGTCTCCAGAAGGTGGAAGGCCAGGAGAAATACTTCTAGGTTGTTCTCTGGCCTCCACACTCATGCGTGCATGCCCACACACACACATCAAGCACATACGCATACATGCCTGTACAAATTAATAAAAATAGAAAAAAAGGCCTAGCCAGATGTGTTGGCATATGTCTAAAATTCCAGCACTCAGGCGGTAGGGGCAGCGAGATCAGGAGTAGAAGGTCATCCTCAGCTACACAGTGAGTTCAAGGCTAGCCTAGGCTCCATGAGACCCTAGCCCTTCCTCCAACTGCCTTGATCTTCCTACTTGGCCTGTTGTAGGTCATCTAATGAATGGTGCTTCAGGGACAGTTTGATGGTGTTCTGGGGAGGCAGATATGGGAAAATCTGCCCATCAATTTCATTCTAAGGTGTGATACCCCAGCACCTCAAGGGCAGGTCCTAGCCTGCCACTCGCAGGACTATCATCTAGATGGAGGGGTGCTCTGCCTTCTATACCCTCCCAGGAGGACACCCATCCGAAGGGGCTCATGGGACTTGGGGAGATCTCAGCCCACTTAGGTCATACAGACCTGCCTAAGTGATGTCACTGGCTGGTGGCATGTGTCCTCTCTGTCTGTCTTCCTATGATTGACACAGGGGTGTGGGGCTTGGAGAAAGGCCTTCTGGTGGCCTCAGCTGTCAGGAACTGCTTGGCTCTGTTCTGCTGTGAGTCTCCAGGCTGTGTCCCCAGCCCTTCCCTGGCCAAACTTCCAGAGGGTCCCATGCTTGTGGGCCCATCAACAAAGTTTTAATCTTAGCACACTGCAGGAACTCATGGTCATGGGTCCTCTTCCTCTAGAGGGTGGGAGAGATACTTCCTAGCCAGTCATTCAGCAAGGCTCCTCCCAAACCTCTGGGTGTCCCGGCGGGCTCAGGACTAGAGATGATGTCTGCAACAGGTTGTCTCCTGCTCCTCACCCCACCCAGGGGCCCTGTGGGATGTCAGAGGACCACACTTGAAGACCTGTGCTGGTGTGCGGGCAGTGGGTCCCAAAGAGGCTGCTGGTATGAGCTGGGCCAAGCCCAGGGCCACCCTGAGGCTGCTGTAGGCCTAGAAGGTTCCAGACAGCCACCCTGCCCTTCGAGGGCCCGGCTGCCTCTTAGCAGCCCCGCCTCCTTCCAGTATCCTCATGAAGCTTAAGAAAAAATGGTTTTATTCTTTAAAGACAAAAGCATTTTGGTTTTAATACACTAGTAAGTGAAGTCCTTGGCGGGCTCCTGCTCCGCCTTCCAGTGCAGCTGTTCCAGGGGCTTCGTGCCGCAGTCTTGGATACCACAGACAGCTGCTGATGCCCGACTGGCCTCTGGAGTGCAGGGGTGGACAGAGGGCCCAGAAGAGCCCGTCCAGGCTGTCCTGAAGACTTCATTTGCTGCTGTCATCAGACCTGGGCACATCAGTTCACTGTGGGCACCTGGCTGTGGTGTAGGCTGAACTCTTTGGCCTTGAGGCGCAGGCTGGCGATGCTGTTGGCCATGTTGACGCCTGGGGTTGCAGGGCCTGAGCCTCCAGGGCTGTATGGTGGGACCGAGCTGGGAGTGAAAGGAAATGCGAGAACCAGTCAGTACCACTGGCCAGGGATACAGGGTTGGGGGAGGGGCTAGAAGCACCCATCGGTGGGTCAAAGGAGACTCCCTAAGCCAACGAGGTAGCTCACACCTGCAACCCAGCACTCAGAAGGCTGGGGCAAGAGGTTAGTCATGAATTCCAGAACAACCTAAAATATAGTTGTAGACCCTACCCTTTTCCTTTTAAATATTTTTCTATTTATTTATTTATTTATTTGCAAGCAGAGAGACACAGAGAGATGGGGAAAGAGTGGGTGTGTCAGGGCCTCTAGCCACTGCAAATGAACTCCAGATGCATATGCCACTTTGCACAGCTGGCTTTACATGGGTACTGGGGAATCAAATCTGGGTCATTAGGCTTTGCAAGCAAGTGCCTTAACCACTGAGCCATCTCTCTAGCCTGACACTACCCTTTTATTTGCTAACATTCCTCACTAGACAGTGACCCTCCTGAGAGTAACACATGAATCCTGTTCTCTTAGGACCGTCCGGCACCCAAGAGCTTCTTGGTTGTTCTCCTGCCCAGATGAGGATGAGAAGAACTTGAAGACTTGGGACCACAGAGGCCTCAGGAGCCTACCCTTCCAACCCTCCCTCTAGGTCCGTGGCTGGGGCATCCCTGGTTGGCATCATGGCATCCTTGGCATCCCGGGTTGGCATCATGGAATGGTGGTCCAAATTTCCAGCATCTCCTCTTCCGTCCTTTCTGCTTGGCCACATTGGAGCCTTGTTCAACAAAACTGCTCTAGAAGGAGCCTGTGGGCTCAAATGGAACAGGAAGGCCTGCCCTCAGCCCACACAGCCTCCATCTTGTATGGAGGGTGGATATAGGCTGCTGGGATCCCTGGGCCAGTTGGGAATCCTTTCCATAGCCTTCCAGCATGCTCAGGGTAGCACTGCACTCCCCCTACCCAGATGGGTCTGGCTTCTCCCCTCTTCACATGCTGTGTACACGAGAGCACGCATATACACACTCCTTTGCACACATGGGTATCTGCACACACACACACACACTCACATGCATAATTGCCACACACACAAGAACGTTCACGAATACCACACACACATCATATGGTGGACCCCGGCCATCCAAGCTCTCAGCCTCCCAGAGGAGTCTGGACCTTAAACAACCCATAGGACCCCAGCTGCCCCTCTACACCCCAAAGTGTCCGCATCTCACCTGTAGGGGGACGACGCTGGCCAGGACAGATAATCTGGACTCAGGGCAGTGGGGCGGGGAGCCATGGGCTGCTCGATGGCGGCCTCCTGGCTATAGGACTTGAGCAATGAGGCGGAGCGGTTGGCCAGCATGGCACGCTCGTTCCGACGGAACTTGGCACGACGGTTCTGGAACCAAACCTGGAGTGGAGCGTGTGACAAGCCAGGGTTTTTGTGGGCCAGGGTGTGAGTCTACTCAGCACCAACCTGAGCTGGGGGTGCTGTGCTTTCTGACCCTGGGTTTCCACCTCTGACATGGGAGACTATAAATGGTACCTGAACTCTGGCAGGCATGAAGGTATCAACGAACAGGTGACATCTTGGCCTCAGGTGAGCCTGGAGCCCACCTCAGAGCTGCTGGCCAAGACCATGAACCGAAAACTTCAAAATGACTTAATTTATCAAGATCCTTTGTGCGAGGCAGTTTTTTTTATTATTATTTATTTGAAAGAGAGGAGAGTGAAAATGGGCACACCCGGGCCTCTGGCACTGCAAATGAACTTCAGAAGCATGCACCACTTTGCACAGCTGGCTTTATGTGGGCACCGGGGAATTGAACCCATGGTGATCCGGTTTTGCAAGCAAGCGCCTTTAACCACTGAGCAATCTCTCCAGCCCATTGTAGGCACAGCTCTAAGCTCTTTGCAAAAATATTAACCCTTTAACTGCAATGGAGCCCAGCATAGCAGATCAACAGGCTCATTTCAGAGAGAGATGACCTCCCCTCCCATTGCTAGTTGTGACAAGGCTTCCATTGAACTTCCAGCTCACCTGGACGCGGGCCTCGCTGAGGTTGACGCGCCTGGCCAGCTCCTCGCGCACGAAGGCGTCGGGGTAGTGCGTGCGCTCAAACACGCGCTCCAGCGCCTGCAGCTGGCTGCTGTTGAACGTGGTGCGGTTCCGCCGCTGCTTCTTCTTCCGCTTGCTGGCACTGCCCCGGCCTGGGCTGGGGCACTCTCCTGCAGAGAGGCAGAGGGTCAGCAGGGCAGCTGTGGCATGCGTTCTGTCCTAAGTGTGCCCCGGGCAGCCCTATCTAGGGACAGTGACAGATCTGCCACCTGCGCCTGCAGGCAGATGCATTCCTGGAACAGGTCCCCTTAACTTGCTGCTCATCCATGCCTGCAGTCATTTGTCCATCCAGCCGTCGGCCCATCCATCCACCCATCTCACCAATCCTGTCATACTTAGTCACAGGCACCCACTGTGTACCCGCTGCAGTACTAGGTTTTTGGATTGAATGGTGAACAACCACAGCGGAGCCCCTGCCCTGGCTGCATTAAGTGTTCCAAGATCCAGGTCTAGGCTCTGAAGCATGCAACCTTTTCTCTTCTTTGAATATTTTTACTTGAGAGAGATGGGAGGGAGGGAGGAGGAAGAATGGAGGGGCACGCCAGGGTCTCTTGTTGCTGCAAACAAACTCCAGATGCATGTGCCAGTTTGTGTGTCTGGCTTTATGTGGGTATGGAGGAATCAAGCTTGCACCGGGAGGCTTTACAAGCAAGTGCCTTTAACCACTGAGTCATCTCCCCAGCACCTTTTCTATCTTTCTTTCTTCTTTCTTTTTAAAATATTTTCATTGGGCTGGAGAGATGGCTCAGCAGTTAAGGCGCTTGCCTCCAGTGCCTAAGGCCCCAGGTTCAATTCCCCAGGACCCACATAAGCCAGACCCACAAGGTGGTGGCCCTCGTGCATTCTCTCTCTCTCTCTCTCTCTCTCTCTCTCTCTCTCTCTGCTTGAAAATGAATAAAATATTAAAAAATATTTTCATTTATTTGCAAGGAGGGGGGGGCTTTGAATTCCTGATTGTCCTGCCTCTACCTCCCAAGTTCTGGGATTCTAGCCCTGTGTCACCACACCAGTCCTGTTTCTACATTTGGATGAACTCTGGCCTTTCATCCTCAGCACCAGCTCTCTGCCTCTCCTCCAGGGAGCCTTGGCCTGACCACCCAAGTTCCCTCAGCTCACTCACTCACCCGGCACTTACAACCAGTACTACCCAGTTGAGCACTTCCTTATGTACATGACTTTCTTATTTAAAGTATGCTTTGTTTTTATTTTTAGTTATTTATTTGAGAGAGAGAGAAAGACAGGGGAGAGAAAGCATGCGCATACCAGGGCCTGTAGCCACTGCACATGAACTCAGACACATGCACGACTTTGTGCATCTGGCTTGACAGAGGCTCTAAGGAATCAAACGTGGGCTGTCAGACTTTGCAAGCAAGCCCGAACTTTAACCACTGAGCATCTCTTTAGCTCCAAAAATACATTTTTTTTTGGAAATAGTGTCTTGCTTTAGCCCAGGCTAACCTCGAATTCACTATGTGGTCTCAAACTCACGGTGATCCTCCTACCTCTGCCATTTTGTGTTGGGATTAAAGGCATGAGCCACCACACCCAGCTTGGCCAATTTTCTTAAAAATATTTTATTTATTTGAAAGCAGAGACAGAGACAGACAGATAAAGAAAATGGGTGCCCCAGGGTCTCCAGCCATTGCAAGTGAACTCCAGATGCATGTACCACTTTGTACATTTGGCTTTACATGGGTCTAGGGAATCCAACCAGGGTCATCAGGCTTTGCAGGCAAGTACCTTAACCTCTGAGTCACCTCTTCAGCCTGCCGATTTTTTTAAATATTTTATTTATTCATTTTTCAAGCAGAGAGAGAGAGAGAGAGAGAGAGAGAGAGAGAGAGAGAGAGAGAGAGAGAGAGAGAGAGAGGAGAGAGAACCAGAGCCACCACTTTGTGGGTCTGGCTCATGTGGGTACTGGGGAATTGAACCCAGGTCCTTAGGCATTGGAGGCAAGTGCCTTAACCGCTGAGCCATCTCTCCAGCCCCAGCCTGCCGATTTTTTTAAAAAAATATTTTATTTATTCATTTTCAAGCAGAGAGATAGAGAGAGAGAGAGATTGAGAGAGAGAGAGCACACCAGGGCCACCACCTTGTGGGTCTGGCTTATGTGGGTCCTGGGGAATTGAACCCAGGGCCTTAGGCACTGGAGGCAAGTGCCTTACCTGCTGAGCCATCTCTCCAGCCCATGCCTGTCGATTTTTATTTAGTAATATTATTTAGTAATCTTCTTCCATCTCAAGCCAACAGATGCAATTCTCTATTGAGGCTGTTTTCTCAAAATGCATTTTCCCTTCTTTTCTCTCCCCTCACCTGCAGGAGCCATTTCTTAAAATTAGTTTTTAAAATTATTTGTGTGAGCCGGGCGTGGTGGCGCACACCTTTAATCCCAGCACTCAGGAGGCAGAGGTAGGAGGATTGTCGTGAGTTCAAGGCCACCCTGAGACTACATAGTGAATTCCAGGTCAGCCTGGGCTAGAGCGAGACCCTACCTTGAAAAAAAATAATGATAAAAATTAAAAAAAAAATTCCACAAAGATTCTTTAAAAAAAAAACAAAAAAATTATTTGTGTGAATGAGGGTCTCACTCTAGCCCAAGCTGACCTGGAACTCACTCTGTAGTCCCAGGCTGACCTCAAACTCACTCCAACCTCAGCCTCCTGAGTGGTGGAATTAAAGGTATGTGCCACTATGCCCGGCTTCACTACTGCTTTTTTGCAAGTATAATAAAATGAACAATATTTTCCTCCCTCTTCTATCATAAAAAGCATAGTGTGGCTGGGCATTGTGGCACATGCCTTTAATCCCAGCACTCAGGAGGCAGAGGTTGGAGGATCACCATAAATTCAAGGCCACCCTGAGACTACATAGTGAATTCCAGGTCAGCCTGGACTAGAGTGAGACCCTACCTCAAAAAAACCAAAAAAAGCAAAAAAAAAAAAAAAAAGCAGTGTGTGCTATTTTCCCTCTTTAAAAAAATATTCTATTTATTTGCAAGCAGAGAGAGACAGAGAGACACAGAGAGTGGGCACGCCGAGGCTTCCAGCTGCTGCAAACGAACTCCAGATGCCTGTGTCACCTTGTGCATCTGTCTTTACGTGGGAATCAAACCCATGTCATTAGGTTTTACAGGCAAGCGCCTTAACTGCTGAGCCATCTCTCTGGCCCATTTTCCCCCTTAACGAGCCATCCTAGGGCTCTCTCACGCTGTGTGTAGTCTTTTTCAATCTGCTGACACTAAAAGAACATCCTTGGGGGCTGGAGAGATGGCTCAGCAGTTAAGGCACTTGCCTTCAGTGCCTAAGGCCCTGGGTTCAATTTCCTAGTACCCACATAAGACAAACCCATAAAGGTGGTGTCCCTGGTGCTCTCTGTCTCTCTGTCTCTGTCTCTCTGCTTGAAAATGAATAAATAAAATATTTAAAAAAATAACATCTTTGGGCAAGCAGGGTCTTCTATTTTTGCCAATGCACATTTGGCAGATTCTTACACGAGGGAGTTTTGGGCCAGTGAATAAGTGCCGAATGTGGCCCAATTCCCCCACAGGCCTGTCCAATTCCACACCTCCAGTGTGGATGCTTGGGAGGGCCTGCCCGCCTTGGTCAGCCAGTAGGGCCTGGTGTCAGGTAATCTTTGAGACTTCAGTTCATACCTTATTTTCTTTCTTAATATGTTTATTTATGTTAGAGAATATGCTGTGTTTGGCTCTCTGTTCTTTTGAGAGATCACTTAGTAGGATCTGCTCCAAGTCAGACCATTTTTCCCTAAATTTCAATATGTCATTTTTCCTTTCAGCTGAATAGAATTCCATGGTGTAAATATACCAGAGTTTTGTTATCCATTCCTCCATGGAAGGGCATTTTGGTTGATTCCAATTCTTAACTATTATGAATTGAGCTGCTATAAACATAGTTGCACAAATGTCTCTCTCCTGAGAAGTGACATCTTGCCGGTAGATGCCTAGTAGAGGTGTAGCTGGGTCCATTGGTAGCTCTATGTCCATTCTGTTGATGAGTCTCAGCTCATCCTACCCTACCAATGAACTGTAGGCTGGTAGCTGACATCCTGACAAGAGATGAGCCACCCCAGACATACCGTGGAGGATCCTTATGGAACCCCACAGAGAATGATGACATGAACAAGTGACCCAGGGCCATAGCCAATCAGCCAACAAAGGATAAACCAAGGAGACAGACAACAATGATTTTCGACAAAACCTAAATCAGAAGTACAGAGACCCCTAAGATCTCAATAATAAAACAGCCTTAATACTCATCCACCACGACTCAGGGAACTGAGTGGAAGAGGGGGAGGAAAGATTGTGAGAGCCTTGGTGGGGGAGAATACCCAAAGTCATGGCTGCCCTCAGTAGCAACTCTCTAAGGCTGGAGGAACAGGACTGACTCATAGGCTATCCATGGTCCCCTTGCCCCAAGGACTGATCCAGACTGTCCATGGAGGAGGATGTCCAGCTGATCGGGGAAGGGGAAGAAGGGCATTGGGGAACGGGGGATAACAACTCATTGTTTGTCCATTGAATAATGTAATTCATTATGGACAATAAAAAATATTTTTATTTATGTATTTGCAAAGAAAGAGGAAGAGGGTGGGAATGGGGACACCAGGGCCTCTTGCCACCGCAAACAAATTGCATATGTATGCACCATTTTTCACATCTGGCTTTACATGGGTCCTGGGGAACTGAATCCTGGCTGGCAGGCTTTGTAAGCAAGTGTTTTTAACTGCTGAGTCATCTCCCCAGCTCCATGTCTTGTGTTTTCATTTTCCTGCTACATTCCTCCCAATTCTGGTAACCAATGAATAGTCTGGCTAGGGATGTGGCTCAGGGGCAGAGAGCATGCCTGGTGTGGGTACAAACCTGGGCTTCATCCCCAGCACTGCAGAAGAAAAGGAAGGACTAGAGAAAGGGGAGCAGTCCAGGTCCAGTGCCCAGTGCTAGGCTTCATCCTGTGAACTGGCCCGGCACTGGGTGATACTTGATCCCACTTCCTATTGACCTATTCGCTCACTGACTCGGCAGTGCTGGGGGCTGAACCCAGGACTTCACATCAGGGCAGGGGAGGAGGGTGCTACTGGGATGAATGGGAGGAGTTGGGAGCGCTGGTAGATATCTCCCAACACCCAGCACAGGGCTCCATCAAGCAATCATCTCCCCCAGTAGAGCTGGATATGTGGCTGGCTTGGTGGAATGCTCATCCAGCAGGCATGAATCTCTAAGTTCGATCCCCAGCACCACATAAACTAGGTGTGGTATGCATACCAACAGTCACAGCAGGAGGTAGAGAGGAGGTCAGCCTCAGCTATCGAGTGAGTCAAGGCTAGCCTGGGCTACATGACACTCTGTATCAAAAAATCAGGGCTGTGGAGATGACTCAGTGGTTAAAGTGCTTGCAAAGCCTGCCAACCCGGGTTTGGTTCAATTCCCCAGTACCCACTTCAAGCAAGATGCACAAAGTACCACGTGTGTTTGGACTGCATTTGCAGTGGTAAGAAGCCCCGGTGTGCCCATTCCAAATAAATTAATTAATTTAAAAATCAGGGCCAGGGGAGGTGTTGCATGACTTTAATCCCAACACTCAGGGTGGGAGAGATGGCTCAGCGGTTAAGGCACTTGCCTGCAAAGCCTAATGATCCAGGTTTGATTCCTTAGTAGCCACATAAAGCCAGCTGAGATAGGAGGATCTCTGTGAGTTTGAGGTCAGCCTGGGACTACGAAGTGAGATCCAGGTCAGCCTGGACTAGAGTGAGACCCTGCTTCAACCCCCTCCCCCCTCAAAATTAAATCAGGCTGGGGAAATGTGTCAGCAGATAAAGCGCTGGCCCACACAAGCTTGAGTACCTGGGTTCCGATCCCCAGAAGACATGTAAGGCTGGACATTGTAGTGCTGATGTCTGGATGAGAAGGGAGACAGACTCAGGAGAATCACCTGGAGGCCGACCTGATGGCCCGGCGGATGCTGAGGTGAGTAATGAGAGACCCTGCCTCTAAACAAAGGGGAAAGCTAGGACCTGTGACACCTGAGGTTGTCCTCTGTCTTCCACACATGCCATGGCACGGCACTCACACACGTGAACATGCACACACATGTGCACGCACAAAAATCCCAAAATCAAACAAAATGCCAACAGCATCAAGACAGGCAGAGAAACCTTTGCTTAGTGCAGGACACAGTGGCTTATATTCAGGTTGCTTTTTTCCTGTTGGGCAATACTCAATACACGAGGCAAATAAATACAGGGCAAGGAGGGCAGCAGGGAGGGGATACAGAGTGACCCATGGGGGCTGGCCTTGCTACCTGGTCCAGTTTCCTTGTCACTCCTCACCCGTCTTGTTCCCCAAGATGGATGAGCCTGCCTGGTGCCTGGGAATGTCTCCCACCCCCACCACCCCTTGATGGGGAAGAAATCTTAAACCAAAATAACTAAGGTCTAGTGCTGAAAAACAGGGGCTGATCGAGAGCCCCAAAGCAGAGATGGAAGCTTCTAGAACACAAGCCATCCCAGAGCTGACTTCTGCCCTCCTTCAGGCAATGCCGCTTGGGCACACACCCAATGCAAGAGGCATTTCAGCCAAAAAAGGAGAGTTTTTCGGGAAGTTTCTGAGCAATTGGAAACTGGGGTGTTTAAATGAAAACCATTTTGTAGCCTTGGCCTAGTCTCACAGGCGCCGGAAGAAACAACTGTACTCAGGGCCAGTTAAGCTGTGTGGTGACTTGGAGCCAGACCCCTCCCCTGACAGCCCTGGTGTCCATGGAGGGTCTGTAGTCAGCACCCCTGGGGTCATTCGTGACAAGGCAGCTGTGATGTGAGCCAAGTTGATCTGGACCAGAAGTAATGCCAGCATCTATTGGGCACTAAAACCTAGCATCTGCTCTAGGAGACGCTGCCGCTTCATACGCAGGGAAACTGAGGTTCTGAGCCTCTTCCTCCCTCGGGGTTATGCAGCTGGGATCCCAAAGCATATCTGCTGGCTCAGTGGCATCTCCATGGGCTGTCTTCTATTTATTATTATTTTGGTTTTTTGAGGTTCAAGGAAAGGTCTCACTCTAGCCCAGGCTGACCTGGAACTATGAGGTCTCAGGTTAACCTCCAACTCACAGCGATCCTTCTACTTCTACCTCCTGGAGTGCTGGGATTAAAGGTGTGAGCCACCATGGCCAGCTTGGGGCGCCCTCTTGCAAACACCTCACTCCTGTCACAATCATGGAGATGATACTCTGGAAATGAGCCTCCAGCCTCCCAACTCATGTCCCCAAGAAACACTTGAGTCCCCATCACAGCCTTAGGCAGCACCTTGAGCTTAAAGGGAACCCCTCCCGCTAGGAACTGCGGGGACACAAGCTGCTGGGAGGAGCTGTGTGTGCTCAGTGACAGCTGAAGATTCTTCACAGGTCCTTTGATCCCCTCTAGTGCAGCCTGAAGAAGGATTGATTGCAAGCAAGAACCCTATTAGGAAGAGAAAGCCCCTTCTCACTCCATTAAAAACGAAATGATAGGCTGGGGATGGTGCAGTGGTTAAAGGCACTTGCTTGCAAAGACTCTGCCGCCTAGGGCCGGGGGTTCAATTCCCAAGCCACCCAAGTCGGCTGGATGAAAAAAGTGAAGCAAGCATGTGGTGTTCGTTTGTAGCAGCAAGAAAACCAGGCACACCCATGCACACAAGCACGCACGTGCGGGTGTGCAAATAAATTCAAGAATTCTTTATTCATTTTCAAGCAGAGAGAGAGAGAGAGAGAGAGAGAGAGAGAGAGAGAGAGAGCACCAGGGCCACCACCTTGTGGGTCTGGTTATGTGGGACCTGGGGAATTGAACCCGGGGCCTTAGGCACTGGAGGCAAGTGCCTTAACTGCTGAGCCATCTCTCTAGCCCCTTAAATTCAAGAATTTTTTAAAAAGCCAAAATGACAGCTGGAAAGATAGCTCAGGTTAAGGCACTTGCCTTCATAGCCTGACAACCAGGGTTCAATTCCCCAGTGCCCATGTAAAGCCAGATGCACAGCTGGAGCCCCTAGTGGACCCATTCTCTCTCTCTCTCTCTCTCTCTCTCTCTCTCTCTCTCTCTCTCTCTCTCTCTCTCTCTCTCTCCCTTGCAAATAAATAAATAATAAAATAAAAAGCCAAAATGACACTGTCCCCACTGACATCACAATGAAAAATGGCTGGTACAGTTTTCTGCCATTGAATTCTTTCACACATAACCATTTGCTTGGCTGACTTTGGACCAAAGACATTTAAAAGTTCTGGTCTCAGCCTCGATAGTCAATGATTAAGTACGCCCCTGCCCACCCTCCATGGTTTTCTTAGTGCATGTAATTTAAGGGTCTAAATAGTCTGGAGGGAATTAGCTGCGAATTCTTCGTAAGACAAATAAACTCAGCCTCTTGGCCCCGCATTTCTCAGGCGCTGGAGACACTGTGTTTGCTTTTGCTTCAAATAGTCAGTTTGCGCTTGACCCCGGGGGCTGTGGCCAGCTCCAACCCAAATAAATAATTTTTATTAATTAGCATTTATTCTGACCAAATAAGCATCCTCCCCGTGATCTCTGCCGACACAATCACAAAAATAAACAGAGGGTCCCTAGGACCTTGATGTGGATTTAACAAATTAACACGGGGCCTTCATGGGAGGAGTTGGGATATTTATGGCCAGGGTCGGGCACTGGAAGGAAGTGGGGGTGGCACAGAGTGGACAGAATGGCTGAGGCTGCCCCCAGGGGGTCCCTGGGAAAGACCTGGGCTCCTCCGAAGGGCTCCCCCTGGAAATGAAAACCACATCCTTGAGTGCCACGGATGAACAGAGCCTTGAGGAAGAATCCCGACCCCATATAAGAAAGAAGGGCAGTGCAACCTGGGGGCTGAGAAGGAAGGGGATCTCTGGGTGGGGTCTTAGATCGAGCTGCAGAGAGAGAAACCTAGGTTAAGTCACTGGCCCTTCACAGATGGCTCCTAGCACAATCTTACTTGTGGGGAAACTGAGGCATGGTGGGTTAAGCGACACATGAAAAGCAGGTGGCTAGTACAGTCCAAAGCGGGCGTTCGAGCTTAGAGAACAATGCATAGTTCTGAGTCTTAACTGGCTCCACAGATGGCTTATGTGCACCCTCCTAGCTGGGCAGGGACAGCTGTCATCAGGGTGCCCGGGGCCCTCCTATGGCAGGCCTCTGCTGTTTCTCCCTAGGGAAGAAGGAGGGAGGCAAGAAGCAGCAGGCATTTCTGCTCCCAGACTCTCAATCCGGGGGTTTAAGGAGGGAGACATGTGCAGGCTGCCAGCCCAGACCCTTCAAGGGCTGCCCGACCAAGGCTGGTAGGCAGTGAGGAGGGAAGGAGAGAAGGAGAGAAGGAAGGAGGAGGGAGAAGAAACGCAGTCATGGAGCCCAGTGGAGGAGAGTGCCTTGATTATGACAGTTCCCTGCTTCATCCCAGACAGTTCCCCAAAACAGGGCCCAGGAGCTGGTTTACCTCACGGGCCACGCTGGTCCCTGCATGCTTGGGACAAGGACCAGGGACAAGGCGGAGAGGAGAGTTTTCCATCCTCTGGTGGAATTTGCATAGGCCAACTTTCTTTCTCTTTTTTTTAAATATTTTATTTATTCATTTTTCAAGCAGAGAGAGAAAGAGAGAGAGAGAGAGAGAGAGAGAGAGAGAGAGAGAGAGAGAGAGAGAGAGAGAGCGCACCAAAGCCACCACCTTGTGGGTCTGGCTTATGTGGGTACTGGGGAATTGAACCTGGGGCCCTAGGCACTGGAAGCAAGTGCCTTAACCGCTGAACCATCTCTCCAGCCCATAGGCCAACTTTCTTTCTCTCCTTGGAGACCAGAGTGGGATCCCCAGGCCACTTGGGTAGGTGGTCTCATGCTGAGGCTGGTGACTCACAGTAGAGATGCCACACTCTCCCTTATGGCTCCTGCACAGTGAGATGACACCTCTTCCAGGAAGTCCAAAAAGCCGCCTTCTATAGCATGGTAGGGTATGGGGGGGGAGGTCCTTGGTCTAAAAGCTAATAGAACTTATTGCTTTCTGTCTAAGAGGAGCCTACCACAGGTGAACTCTCCATGAAGATCGGCTTGAGTGCTGAATGAATGAATGAATGAATGGCACTGGAAGACTTCAGAGCCTGCCCTTCTGTCCAGGGTCTAGGCTACTCTGTAGGGAGCCAAAAAGGCTGAGTGTTGTGGAATCACATGAAAGACATTGCCTCAAAAAAAAAATTTTTAATTGTTTTATAAACACCAGGGCCTGGGGAGTGCAGGTCAGTTGGTAGATCAAACCCATGATGCCCCCCTGGGTTTGATCCCCAGTATTGCATAAACTCAGTGTGGTGGCACACACCTGTGATCCCAGATTTGCCCTCCAGTCAGGGCATGAGGATCAGAAGTTCAAGGTCAACCTAAGCTACTTAGTGAGTTAGAGACCAGCCTGGAATACAGGAGACTGTTTCAAAAATAAATAAACAGAGACTACATAGTGAATTCCAGGTCAGCCTGGGCTAGAGTGAGACCCTACCTCGAAAAACCAAATAAATAAATAAATAAACAAACAAAAGCCAAGCGTGGTGGTTTATACCTTTAATCTCAGTACTCAGGAGGCTGAGGTGGGAGGATCATTGTGAGTTCCAGGTCAGAGTGAGTTCCAGGTCAGCCTGGGCTAGAATGAGACCCTACCTTGAAAAACAAACAAACAAAAAACCCAAACCCTCACAATAATAATAAAAAGGGCTGGAGAGATGGCTCAGTGGTTAAGTGGTTAAGTGCCTAAGGCCAGGGGTTCAATTCCCCAGGTCCCACATAAGCCACACCCACAAGTTGGTGGCCCTGGTATTCTCTCTCTCTCTCTCTCTCTCTCTCTCTGCTTGAAAATGAATAAATAAAATATTTTAATAAAAAAATAATAAACAAATAAATAAATAAATAAAAATAATTTTGTGAACACGATTAAAAAGTGAGAAAACTCACAACATTGGATTGTGTTGGTGACTAACATTTAGAAGGACTACCATTTAGAAAATATAAAGAATTTATTACAAACACAAATAATCCAATTTCAAAGGAGCAAAGAGTGTGAAAAGGCAAGTCTTCAGAGCACTATGCAAATGACCAGGAGGTCCTTGAAAAGCTGCCAGAGAACTACTTCCTGTCCCACTGGGAGGCTGTGATTACAAACTGGTAATTCCAAGCGCTGACAGGGGAGTGGGGCCATCAGAGCCTCTCCCACTGCCAGGAAAGTGGAACACCCACTTTGGAAAGCAGGCCAGCAGCTCCTTGACATGTTAACACAGTTACCCATACTCCCATAATTCCACTCCCAGGTCTGTCCACACAGAACTGCCATAGGCATGTTCACGCAGTATTGCTCATCAAGGTCCAGAAGCAGAAACAAGCGACGTCCATCCTCTGGTGGATGGGGAAGCAGAGTGTGGTCTGTCTATACAAGAGAATACATGGACAGACCTGGCAAACCTATGTTAGATGAAAGAAGTCACCCCACCTGAGAGGCCACATGCTGTGTGTGACTCGATTTCTAGGAAAGGTCTGGAATGGGAAGGAACGGGAAGTAGACAAGTGGTTGCTGGGTGAAGAGAGGTCATGGCTAGAGGGCCCAGAGAGTCTTTTGGGGGGTGAAAAGATTTTAAAGTTGATTGAGAGAACAGATGCACAACTGAATCTTCTAGAAATCCCCAGACCAGGGGCCGGAGAGATGGCTCAGAGGTTAAGGCGCTTGCCTGCAAAGCCTAACGAACCAGGTTCGATTCCCCAGTACCCACAGAAAGCCAGTTACACAAAGTGGTGCATGCATCTGGAGTTCCTCTGCAGCAGCTGGAGACCCTGGCACACCCATTCTCTTTCTGCTGGGGTCTGGTGGCACGCACTTTTAATCCCAGCCCTCTGAGAGGCAGAGGTAGGAGGATCTCTGTGAGTTTGAGGCCAGCCTGGGACTACATAGTGAATTCCAGGTCTGCCTGGGCTAGAGCGAGACCCTTCCTCAAAAAAACTAAATAACCAGAAGAGAAATCCTCAGACCATGTGATTTTAGTGGGTGAATTTCACTGCATGTGAATTCCACCTTGAGGTGCTCTGGGAGGGTGTGACAGGGAGAGGAGGGCTCAGCATTGCATTCTGGCTGAGGTCGTTGGGCGCCTTCACGAAGACAGGAGCGTCCTTTTGTGGACCTGCCTCATAGCAGGTTCTCTCAGGGAAGCTGGAACCCACCAGCCTTGATTGAGAGTAAGGCCCAGAGAAACAGTCAAGTCCCCAGACAGAGGTCATCTGCACAAAGAAAGGATCAGGAAGGTAAGGTCCTCTGCAGATGACAGCCTCAGAGGCTTCCCCAGTCCTCTGGTTCCAGGGCTCCTCTGGTCACAGGATGGCAGCTCAGTCTCCACTCCTGAGACCTCAACCCCAAGCTCCCGAGAGCAGAGCGGGGTGCCTGGCTGGAGCCTGGTGCAGGGGCGGCAGATCAGCTGCTGTCAGGAAGAGCCACCCCCACACCACCACACCCGGGGCTCCAAATTTGGCCTGAGAAGGGGGTTCGCGTTTTCCCCGTCTGGTTTTAATCTAAGACCAATGGCCAAATGCCAACTTATTGTAAAGCCTACATTTTAATAAGGGGCTGGTATATGCAGGAGTGCTGAGCCCCTTAACCATTTCCAGACAAGGACTGGGCAGCTGCTGGGGCCCAGGGGCTTTTCCTCTCTGGGTCTCCTGAGGCTGTAGCCAGAAGGCTGGGATGACGCTGCCCAATTTTATGTGACCTTTTTTTTATTTTTTATTTTTTTAAGACAGGATCATACGTAGCTCATGCTGGCCTCAAACATTATACAGCTGAGGATAACCTTGAACTTCTGATCCTTCTGCCTTTACCTCTCAAGTGCTGGGATTATAGCTATGCACCAAGTCTGATTTTTTTTTGGGGGGGTGGAGTCACTATGTAGCCCAGGTTGATCTTGAGCCCATGGTAATCCTCCTGCCACAGCCTCTATTATGCCCAGCTTGGCTTGGTGTTTAAGTAAACTGCAGCCAGCTCTTGAACCCCAATCTCTCTCTCTCTCTCTCTCTCTCTCTCTCTCTCTCTCTCTTTGGTTTTTTGAGGTAGGGTCTCACTCTAGTCAAGGCTGACCTAGAATTCACTATGTAGTCTCAGGCTGGCCTCAAACTCAGTGATCCTCCTACCTCAGCCTCCAAAATGCTGGGACTAAAGGCATGCGGCACCACACCCAGCTTAAAAAACAGTATTTATTTATTTATTTAAGAGAAAGAAAAGAGAGATAGAATGGGTGTGCCAGGGCCTCCTGCCATGGCAAATGAACTCCAGATGCATGCACCATGTTGTACATCTGGCCTTACATGGGTACTGGGGAATTGAACTCAGGCCATCAGGTTTTGCAAGCAAGAACCTTTAACCACTGAGCCATCTCTCTAGTCCCCAATCTGTCACTTTTTAAAAATTATTTGCAGTCGGGCGTGGCGGCGCATGCCTTTAATCCCAGCTCTCAGGAGGCAGAGGTAGGAGGATCGCTGTGAGTTCAAGGCCACCCTGAGTCTACATAGTGAATTCCAGGTCAGCCTGGACTAGAGCGAGACCCTACCTTGAAAAACCAAAAAATAAAATTATTTGGAAGCAGAGAGAGAGAGAGAGAAAGAAAAAAAGAGAGAGACAGAGAGAGAGAGAGGACACCAGGGCCTAGTATCACTGCAAACGAACTCGAGACATACATCACTTTGTGCATCTGGCTTTACATAAGTACTGGGGAGTCAAACCCAGGCCATCAGGCTTTGTGAGCAAGAGCCTTTAACCACTGAGCCATCTCTATAGTCCCAGTCTGTCACTCTTATCCTTTTAATAACCCAGAGTCTGAAGGGGCCTCAGAGGTCATCGGTCAAAGCCCCCCATTTGCAGATGGGGAAACTGAGGCATGGCAAGGGCAACAACTTGGCCAAAGTCTCCTAGCGAGGCAGTGGGACCCCAAGTTCTATTCACACATTCTCATCCTTTCACCTCCTCTCCCTACTGGGGCTTCCCAGAAGACCTAGAACCTGGGACAGAAAACCCCCATCCCCAATGTCCACTGCGTGTCCTGAGCAGAGAGAGTCCCCCTCGAGGGTCCTAGGTTCCCCTCTGCCCTCAAGGACAGCATCCCTACCTCCCTCTCAGGCAATAAAGCAGTCACTCGGGGTTTGCTAGAGGCCAAACGTGGGTGCTCCTCTCCAGTCTGTCTTCATCCTGTTTCCCGTTATTTCCCCTCCAAGCAGTCCTGTGGACCCCTCCCCAGAAGACCTCAGAGGATTGTGTTCACAAGTGAATCCTGTCTCCCCCACCCCAAAAAGCCCTCTCTGTAGGAAGTCTGCTCTCCCCTCCTGCACCTGCCTGGCTTGGGTGGACAGCAGCCCAGCCCTGCGGCCCCCCTCGCTCTTTCCCCAAGGCTGATGGGACCTGTCCTAACCCTGACTATAATGATGCTGTCTGACCTCTAAAACAGCACCAGAGAGTTCCATGACCCAGTTACGAGTTCCTGAAAGCTGGAAACTGTGTGCTGGAGGCTCGGCAAGCCTCCAAGGGCTGTCTCCAGCGAGGCTTTCGGCCCCTGCCTCCCCACAGTGTGGGCCTGCGGTCGGGAGGGGACTTTTTCCCCACCCTGTTTTTTGGCTTCCATTCCCTCCACTTTTGTTACGAGCTTGGCGCTGGGTTATGAAGTCCTGTGTTCTAAATGAGGACGACGAACATGGGAGAGGTGGTCAGTATCCCAGGCCACATAGCCAGCAGGGATCACAGGAGATGTATGTCCAGCCTGTCTGTCCCCAAAGTGACCACAGTTGGAAAGCTGCTCTCCTTAGAGAAGGTCACCATTTCCAGACTGGGGGAGGGGTGGCTGCCACAAAGACCCCAGCATGGGGGCTTCCTCTCCCTCTGAGGAGCTCCTGGGGTCCCTCAGAGCCCCCAGGCAGCACCTGCTGGCTGGACACTCTGATTTCTGCCTCTTGGCTGACCATCCTCTGCCTGAGCAGAAGACATGCTCCGTCCCCACCCACCAGGCTGGGCAGCATAGGGTCAAGGCCTGTTCCTTGCTGTGTGCCAGAAGGATGCCCCAGTCTACCCCTGGGACCCCCAGCTGTAGCTGGATGCCCAGAACTCCTGCTCAGGGGGTGCAGAATGGACACTGAGCCATGTTTCCAACATGTTTCCCATCACATCTTCACAGGATGGTCAACCCTGTCAATCAATCTTTAAAATTTTTTGATTTGTATGTGTGTGTGTGTGCCTTTGTGTGGAGGTCAGAGGACAACTTAAAGGCATCTGCACTCTACCTTCTTTGAGACAAGGTCTCTTGCTGTCACAAACTGCTAAACTGCAGATAAAAGTCTGACTAGCTGGCCAGTGCCCTGGCTCCACCTATCCTGGCTGAAGGCTCTGGGATCACAGATGTATGCACCACTTTGCATCCTGCTTTATGTGGGTGCTGGGGAATTGAACCTAGGCATGCAGGCTTTGCAGGCAAGCTCTTTTAATCAATGAGCCATCTCTCCAGGCCCTAAACTAGATACATTTATTTTAATACACACATATTTAATTTTATTGTTTTTAAAAAATATTTTATTTATGTATTTGAGAGAGCGAGAGACAGACAGACAGACAGACAGACAGACAGACAGACAGACAGAGAGAATGGACACAGCAGAGCCTCCAGCCACTGCAAACGAACTCCAGATGCATGTGCCGTCTTGTGCATCTGGCTTTATGTGGGCACTGGGGAATCGAACTCGGATCCTTCTGCCTTGTAGGCAAAGGCCTTAACTTCTGAGCCATCTCTCCAGCCCTAATTTTATTGTTTTGAGGCATGATCTCAGTCTAGCCCAGGCTGACCTGGAACTCATGGTGATCCTCCTACCTCAGCCTCCTGAAAACTGAGATTATAGGCGTGAGCTACCACACTTGGTTGCTGTTCAATCTTAATCCATCTCCTCATGAGACAACCACTCCCCCCCCAAAAAAAAATTGTGCTATGTTTATGCTCTGAGGGACAGAGTCTGAGGACTCTGCTGCCCACGATCATCTTGCTCACACTTTTTTCTTTTGAGACAGGGTCTCATGTAGCTCAGGGCTGGCCTTGAATTTCCTATATGGCAGAGAAAGACCTTGAACCCCTGATCCTCCTGCCTCCTCTTCCTAGTGCTGGGATTACAGGCATGCATCACTATGCTCAGTTTATGCAGTGCTGGGGAATTGAACCCAGAGCTTCCTGCATTCTGGGCAAGCATTCAACCACTGAGCCAACAACTGGTGTGAATTAGGTGCTCCCCATAAACTCTTGTTTTGAATACTTGGTTCCTAGCTGATGGTAATTTGGGAGGTGGAGCCTTGCTGGAGAAGGTGTGTTGTTAGGGGCGGGTTTAAGGTTATTATAACCAGTTCCCCCTTGCCAGGCTCACTCTCCTGCTGCTTTCTTCCACCTGCTGTGGCAGAGGTGATGTCCAGCCTCTGCTCATGCCATGCTGGCCCCTGCTATCATGAAGCTTCCCCTCTAGACTATAAGCCAAAATAAATCCTTTCCTCCCATCAGCTGCTTTTGGTTGGGTGCTTTGTCCCAGCAATGAGAAGGTAACTACAGCACACACACACATGCAAATAAATATTTATTTATTTTATTTATTTATTTATTTTGGTTTTTCGAGGTAGGGTCTCACTCTAGCCCAGGCTGACCTGGAATTCACTATGTAGTCTCAGGGTGGCTTTGAACTCATGGTGATCCTCCTACCTCTGCCTCCCGAGTGCTGGGATTAAAGGCGTGCGGCATATTTTTAAAAATTGAAATATTCAAGCTGGGCGTGGTGGCGCACACCTCTAATCCCAGCACTCAGAAGGCAGAGATAGGAGGACTGACGTGAGTTCGAAGCCAGCCTGAGATTACACAGTGAGTTCCAGGTCAGCCTGGGCTAGAGCCATTCCCTACGTTGAAGAAATGAAAAAAGAAAATAATTGAAATAATTGATTAAATAAAATGAAGCAAGGATAAAATTCCCATCCCCCATCGCAACACAGGTCACATCTCAGTCACTGTCCCCCACTGCACAGCACAGAGGGGAGGGTTTCCATTATTACAGAAAGGAATGGATAGAGCTGCTCTCAAGATTCGAAGTCTTTTCATGTGTGTCTGTGTGTGTGTGTGTGTGTGTGTGTGTGTGTGTGTGTGTGTGTGTAGGTCACAGGACAACTTCAAGGTGTCTGTGCTCTACCTTCTTTGAGACAGGGTCTCTTGCTGCTGTAAATGAACTGCCAGGCTGCAAAGGAAGGTTACGCTAGCTGGCCCTGAAGCTCTGGATTCCCCTGGCTCTGCCTTGCTGTGGGTATGTTGGCATCACAGACGCATGCACTACTTTGCATCTGGCTTTGTGTGGGTGCTGGAGAATTGAACCCAGGCTGGCAGGGTTTACAGCTCCTCAGCCTAGCACCCTTCCACACTGTTTCCTTGAGACAGAGTTTCTCACTGAACCTGGAGCTGCCAGTTTTGGTTAGACTGGCTGACAAGTTAAGTCTCTGCTCCCCACAGAAGTGAAGTTAGGTGTGTGTGGCCATGCCCAGCTTTTTATGTGGGTGCTGGGGATTGAAGTGAGACTCTCCCAGACCCTCATGCTTGCTTGGCAAGTGCCTTGTCCACTGAGACATTTGCCCAGCCCTATTTTTTTAGGAAGAACAATGACGACAACAGAGCTGATAATGAAGGACATTTGAAAGGAGTAAACTTCTCATACCTTCTCCGCACCCACAAATCTCTTTATTTCTTTGCCAACTTTTCATCCTGTGTCCATGAGTATGAGGCTACCACATGACACCTATTACCATGGGGGGTGGGCATCATTTTCCTTTTGGGGTGAGGTGCAGATCACAAAGCCAAGATTCAGAGCAGGCACACCCAAGGACAAGGTACATGACTGCACAGGCGGTGCACCTCACAACTCCAGGACTGCCTTTCAGCAGACTACAGTGTGCTTGGCCCTCCCTGCGACTCTCCAGTGGACAGCCTCTGCCGTGGTTTCCTGGGACATTGCTGCATTCAAGTTCTGACTTCTCATGCCAGCTGTGCGTGTGAGTGTGGGCAAGAGGATGCACATCCCTGAGCCTGGGGTTCTCACTAGAAACAGGGATGGTGGGATCTGAATTGATTTCACCACTGACACCCAGGAAATGCCCTAATAGCAGGGGCTATTGTGTTGGTGGTGGTTGATCTCTCTCCATTGTACACAGCTGATTCCAGGTGATGAGGAAGATACAGGACTTCTGGAAGGGTGGGGCACTGAGCTGGCTGTCCTGAGGTGTTTAACATGTACTCTATCCCTACCCTAACCCCTCTGCCTTGGCCCGGGCTTCATCACGGTGAACACCCGCAATGCCAAAACTGCTTAATCAGTCATCCCCTCTCACTGGACATTTAGGTTGCTTCTAGTTTTTCTCTCTGTTGTAAACACTGAAAAATGTCCAGGTCTTTTGTCCTTCAGCTGGTTTTCAAAACTCCCCTTGGGTCTGGGAGATGGCTCAGCGGATCAGCACTCACTGTGAAGCATGGCTCAGATCCTCAGACCCCAGGAAAGCTGGATGAAGCAGCTAGAATCCCAGTGCCCCTAGGGTGACTCAGGAGAATTCCCAGCTCAGCATTTTGCTAGCCTGACACACCCAGCAGTGAACGTAGGTATCTTCCACCTCGGCCTCAAAGTGGAAGATGAAGGCTGACACCTGAGGTTGGTTTCTGATCTTCAGATGCTGGCTGAAACCCTAGAATACTTAGGAGCACTCAGAAGTCTGAGGAAGGATCGATATGAATTTAAGGCCAACCTGGGGCTGCAAAGTGAGTTTCAGGTCAGCCAGGGCACCAGTGAGACCCTGGCTGGGTGTGTGTGTGGAGGGGTCTGGGGAGAGCCCCTGTATTCACAGAAATCCTTCCAAGAGCATTTTCATCTCTAGAACTTTCTTACATGCAGTTGGTCAGCTGGGAAGGGTGCTGGGTGTTGGTGTCAGTCTGCTGGGCTTAAATCCCAGCTTCAGGACAGAGGGACCCTCTAGTCAAGGGTATCGCATAGGGCAACTGTGAGAACTCAATGGACACAGTGCCTGGGACACAGAGTGTCACATCCCTGCTGGGAGATGTTCCTGGAGGTGGTGGAGTGCATTCACACTTGTGTTTGCCATGCAAACTTTTGGCAAGTTACTTAACCTCATTCTCTAAAAGGCTGTTTCAGTCCCGTGGAGACCTACACTGCTTTGAACAAGCAGTCATGTGCCTGGCACTCAAAAGTCTCACTCCTAGGAGCTGGAGAGATGGCTCAGCGGTTAAGGCACTGCCTCCAGTGCCTAAGGCCCTGGGTTCAATTACCCAGGACCCACATAAGCCAGACCCACAAGGTGGTGGCCCTGGTGCGCTCTCTCTCTCTCTCTCTCTCTCTCTCTCTCTCTCTCTCTCTCTCTCTGCTTGAAAATGAATAAATAAAATATTTAAAAAGTCTCACTCCTAGACAGCGGCTCTCAGTATCTCAGAGACCAGCTTTCTACTTCCCAAGATACCTCCGCACTGGTGGTGGGGACTCACCTGCACACACACGCGTGTGCAGAGGGCAGAGGCGGCCAGCTGGGTTCAGATTCCTAAAGTTTGAGCACACCTCCCCTCCTTGTTCCCAGAGCATCTCTGACCTTACACCCTGGCCCTCCACAACGAGGCTGGCATGGTCCATAGGTGAGCCCAGGGTTTCCCCAAGCACAGAGAAGGCCTGCAAACCCAGGAACTTCCCAACCCCAAGAATTAGAGGGGGGACATCCATCTGTGGCTGGCTTGACCTCTAGGGAAATGAGACTCAGGGGCCGCTTGCCATCCCACCAACCTTTACCAGCCCAAGAGACCAGCAGGTCACATTTGGGAGCTGTGGTGGCCTAGAGACTTGAAGGGCTTGACCGGCGCCCCAAAGCTGGGAAGTCAGGGTCACAGTGGATTCCCATAGCCAGGGTGGAGGCATCCTGGGGTGATCTGGTGTGAAGCTGGCCCAGACCTCAATGAAACCCTTGTGCTGGTGGGGTGGGCGAGCCCCCAGCGGAGTTCATGTCAGTTCGTCCCCTCCTCCACCTTGGCCTTCCTCTGTGTGGTCAGAACGCCAGTCTTGGGGAAGACGTGACTCACAGCTTCTTTGAAAAATCTTACGCAGAAACTTAAGAAAACAAACGCTGCGGGGTGGGGAGGGGGTCCCCAGCCCCGGAGGGGAGCACAGTGGGAGTGGGAGCCTGGGCTTTCGGGGCGACCCCCTCCCACCCCCGGGGACGCGGCCGCCGGCTGCTGGGCGGGGTCCCCGCCATGTGCGCGCCAGCCCGAGCGTGCGTGCGAGCCGGTGGCGGCCAGAGCGGCGCCGCGGCACATCTGGTTCCAGGCGAGCCCCTGGCGCCGGCCTCGCCGCAGACCCGCGGCCCAGACACCCGGCCCTTAACAGCCCGCCACCCCGCCAGGTCCCGCGGCGGCTCCGGCTCGCCGCCCCGTCGCACCCCATCCCGGGACGCCCGCAAGGTCCCCAGGGCCTGCCCACCTTGGCCCTGGGATGCGCACACCTCCGCCACCATCCCCAAGGCCCCGTTGGGGAAACCGAGGCTGGGGAGTTCGATGAGCCACAGGTCACAGCACACTCAGATGAGCTTTGGAACCCCCGCCCCCAGGTGCCTAAGGCATCCTCCTGCACCCCAAGTTGGTAGCAATGCAGGGTCTCCCTGCCCCTCTAGCTCGCTTGCAGACCCCTCTGATCCTTTAAGCACCTAGGTGATGACGTGAGGCTTCTTGGGGACATTCCAGGAGGGTGGGTGACCCGTTTTCCCTGACCAAAGCTGCAAAGGTGACTGTTTGGAGAGAATCCGATTTGGTCCCCAGCCCAGCAGCAGGGCACAGCCCAGGGACCCGAATTCTTGAGAACCCCTCAGCCTATAAATCCCTTTCTGGTCTTTAGGGGATAGATCTAGTTTTGGTTTTGTTTAGGGGACTGTGATCTTTAGGGACAGTCCCTGAAGCTCCAGTACGGTGGATGGATTTCAGTGGGCTGCGGAGGAAGTGGCTCGCCTGCCCTCTGAGCTTCCCACATGGGCTTGCAAATTGCAAGTGAAATTTTGGCTCCGGGTCACCCTGAGCGGCCCCACGGAGGGGCTTTCTATAGAGCTAGGTCCAACATCAAAGTCCTGTCACCTTCTCCAGCTGCTTCCACAGCAGGGCAGAGGCTCTGGGTATAACTTTCCATTAATAATTTCCCAAGTCACTTGGGGAGCTTGCGAACCAGGATGACAAAGTCTGAATTTTAGAACAAAACCAAAGTTTGGGGACTGAGAAAATGGCTCAGCAGTTAAAAGCACTTGCTTGCAAACCCTTCGGGCCAGGATTCAATTCCCCAGTACCCATGTAAATCCAGAGCACTGAGTGTCTGGAGTTCATTTGCAGCAGCAAGAGGCCCTGGTGCACCCATTCTCATCCACATTTTTTTCTTGCTCTCTCAAATAAATAAATAAAAAAAAATTCCACAGTTTGCAGAGTTCTGGCCTTCCGTAGCATGCTCTAAGCAGCAGGGAGTGACCATTGCTCACAGAGACTGCACGGAGACTGCGCAGAGTGGCCTTTTGCTCCCCAGCCATGTTCACTTCGCAGGTTCCCATCTGGTGGGCATTTGCTCCCAATACACTATCCTAGGACACGGGGCTTGGAGGGAAATCAGTAGGGGCCAGGGAGGGGGGGGTCCAAGCCATCTGGGGGCTCCGGCCAGCTCTCAGCCCCATGCCATTAGGCAGTAAAGCTGACGCTTCCCCAGCAGCCAGGAGAGGCCCCAGAGAAGCAAGGGGATGTAAAACACCCAACAACACTGTCATCTCTATAGCCTGCTCTGCAGAAAGGCAGATTCCTGGGCATTATGGAAGGCTTGTGGCAGTTTCTGGCCACTGAACCTGTGACCTTGCTTTACTTCCACGCCTGTGTTCTGTCCTCTTGGGCAGGAAGCTCTGGAAGAGAGGCCACTGGCCAGCACACCTACTCACACTCAAGGGCCAAAGAGGAGAAAGGTGTCCTCTTGAACTTGGAGAATGACCTGGGCCTACATGAGCCACCTGCCGGTGGGGTGTGGAGTGTCTTTCTGAGCTGCAGAGTCACCCAAAATCTAGACCAGCCTGAGCATTCATTCCCAAGTGAGTCCCATCCAGGCACCAGGCCTTTCTTTCCATCATAGCTATCCCCACCAGTCTCGACCTGCCAAGCACTTGACACCATGACTTTCAGGAGTCCTCCTACACCCAAGGTAGAAAATGCCATCATTAAGCCCATCATGCAGAGGGGAAAACCGGATCTGAGAGGTTGAGTGACTTCAATAAGGTCACATAACCAGTCAGTGCAAGAGCTGGGGTTCACTCACACCCTGATTTATCAAGGCACCAGCACTCAAGGTCTTAGCCACCAAGCCATGCTGCCTCCCTGCTGAGTGTGGGGGTATGAACCACGGTCTCCCTCCCTTTTCCTCTCCTCCTGTCCAGGAAGCAGCCAGAGCAGACTGTCAGGAGGAATTGCAGAGGGTGCTGGGAAGTCATCCTGCTGCTTCTGGCCACCCAGCTGTGCTCAGAGCACTGTGTTGAGGAGGATGCAAAGGTGCGTTAGCTGCTTAGCTTTGCCTGCCCTGGGTTCAGAAAGAGTCTCAGAGAAAAGCAGCATGGGGACCCACCCGCTCTTCGTTCCCCACTCAGGGCTCGTCCCACCTCAAGAGAAATGGCTGACAATCTCACATATGCCATCACCGCACTACTTGTTATTTGATCGATTTTTTAATTAGTTTATGAGAGAGAGAGAGAGAGAGAGAGAGAGAGAGAGAGAGAGAGAGAGAGAGAGAGAGAGAGAGAATGGGTACCTGCAAATGAACTCCGGATGCATGCACCACTTTGTGCATCTGGCTTTATGTGGGTGCTGGGGAATTGAACCTGGGCCTTGAAGCAGGGTATCTAACTCTAGCCTGGGCTGACCTGGAACTCACTCTGTAGCTCAGGTTGTCCTCAAACTCATGATGATCCTACCTCGGCCTCCCAAGTGCTGGGATTAAAGGAGTATGCCAAAAAAAAAGGAGGATGCCACAACACCTGGCTTAATGTGTGTGTGTGTGTGTGTGTGTGTGTGTGTGTGTGTGTGTGTGTGTGTGTGTGTGTGTAATTTGTAAGCAGAGAGAGATAGGCGAGAAAGGGCAGTCCAGGGCCTGTTGCCACTGCAAGTGAATTCCAGATGCATGCATCACTTTGTGCATCTGGCTTTACGTGGGTGCTGGGGAATCAAACCTAGGTCGTTAGGCTTTGCAGGCAAGTGCCTTAACCGCTGAGCCATCTCTCCAGCCCCCTGTTTGTTTTTTTTAAAGAACTATTTACTATGAGAAAACTTTCATTTACAAAATTAAATGGTAAACAACCTGATTGGAAAAAGTGGGCAAAAGGCCTGAACAGACAGCTCACTCACTAAAGCTGTCCAAAGGCAAATAAGCAGGTGCCAGGCATCATTAGGGAATGCCCACTGGTGGCGAGGAGCCTCCATGCCTGTTAGAATGACTGATCAAGGTGTAGGCAGGGAGAGGCAGCTCATTCACTGCACCCGGGAAGGTGAAATGGTGCAGCCACTTTGGAAGACAACCTGGCAGTTCCCACCTTCCTTCCCCTTCTTCCTTCTCTCTCTCCCTCCCTCCCTCCCTCCCTCCCTTCCTTCCTTCCCTCCCCTCTTCTCTTTTGCTCTTCTGACATAGGGTCTTGCTATATAGCTCTGGCACTCTGGGGAATTGAACCCGGGGCCTTAGGCTGAGCCATCTCTCCAGCCCCTGGTACTCTCTATGTAAACAAGGGTGGCCTTGAGCTCAAGGTCATCCTTCAGCCTCAGCCTTCTAAGTGGTGGGATTACAGGTGTGCACCACCACAACTGTCTTTTTTTCCCTTTTTCAGATTAGGTTTAAAAAAAAGCCAGCCTGGGGTAACAGAGTGAGTTCCAGGTCAGCCTGGGCTAGAGTAAAACCTTGTTTCAAAAAATAAACAAGAGCTTAAGACATGGCTCAGTAGTTGGGGTGCTTGCCTGCAAAGCCTAACAATCCTGGTTCAGTTCCCCAGTACCCAGGTAAAGCCAGATGCACAAAGTGGCGCATGCGTCTGGAGTATATTTGCAGCTGCAAGAGGTCCTGGCACTCCTAACTCTTTCTGTCTCTCTGCTCACAAATAAGTAAAAATATTTAAAAATTAAATAAAGAAAATATTGTGGAGCATACTGCATTGGAGCAACAGGTGGGGTGGTAGCAGAACTTTTTTTTTTAAACTAGATATCCTCTCCCCATGGGATCAGCCATCCCAATGGTTGAGACAGACTTCCGTCCACACATACACCTGCACACAGATGCTTACGGCAGCCTCGTCCATGATTTCTCAAGCTTTGGGAGCCACCAAGATGTCCTTCAGTAGATGACTGGGTGACCTGTGGTGTATTCAAGTGTGTGTGTGAGTATTGCTCAGCACTGAAAAGAAAGGAGCCATTTCCATGGGCAGACATGAGCTGGGGAACTGGTAGAGGATCAGGAGTTCAAGGTCCTCTTCTGCTGCATAAAGAGTTCAAGCCTGGGCAACATAAGACCTTGTCTCAACAAGCAAACAAGGGCTGGAGAGATGGCTCAGCAGTTAAGATACTTGGTTGCAAAGCCTAATGACCCGGGTTCAATTCCCCAGTACCCACGTAAAGCCCGATGCACAAAGTGCCACATGCACTGGAGTATGCTTGGATAGAGGCCCTGGCATGCCCATATTCATTCTCTGTCTCTCTCTGCTTGAAAAGAAAGAAAGAAATGTAAAAAAAAACTGTTTAAAAAACAAAAACCCCAAAAGCCAAGCATGGTGGTCTACACCTGTAACCCTAGCACTCAGAAGGCAGAAGGCAGGAGGACCACCACAAGAGGAGGTCGGCCAGAGTTCCATCTCAAACAGACAGTCACAGAGGTGCCTTGAATGCATATTAGTGAGAAAAGTAAGATAATCTGACCCAAAAGGCTACATCCGCATCATCCCAACTCTGCATTCTGATAAAAGCAGAGCAATGCATATGGTACCCGAACAGAGGTTACCAGGTGCTGGGGTGACAGGGTGTGACGGTGGGGGAGGGGGAGGTTTTTCTGACTGTGACACTGAAATAAATGATGGATACATCGTCACACATCTGTCCAAACTTGAAGAATATCCCACACTGAGTGACCCGTCCTATGGGCCACTGCGGACCCTGGGTGGTGATAATGTGCCTGTGAAGATCCATCCATCAATGGTAATAGACACTAAGAAAGTTGTGAGGAGGGGACACAGAGGTGGGGATCTTGGGCACCTGCTCTAGAGTTGTGGCTCTAACACAACTCAAAAGAGAAGTCTGGTATCCTTGGTGGCTCAGGAGGTTGAGGCAGGAGGAGCAGGAGTTCAAGGCTATCCTCAGCTACACAGAGAGTTCGAGGCCAGCTAGGAGTAATCAGACTTACCTTAAAAAAAAAAAAAGAATTCAGGGCTGGAGAGATGGCTCAGCAGTTAATGCACTTGCCTCCAAAGCCCAATGATCTGGGTCCAATTCCCCAGGACCCATATAAAGCTAGATGTACAAAGTGGTGCATGCATCTAGAGTCTGTTTGCACTGGCAGGAGGCCCTGACATGCCCATTCTCTCTTTCTCTCTCTCTGTCTCTCTGCTTATAAATAAATAAATTAATTAATTAAAAAAAGTATTTAAAAGAGTATTTTTAAAAGTATTTAGGGCTGAGAAGATGGCTCAGCAGTTAAAGGCACTAGCTTGCAAAGCCTGACAACCCGGGGTCCAATATTCATGTGAAGGCAGATGCACAAAGTGCCACAAACATCTAGAGTTCATCTGAGTGACAAGGGGTCCCGATGAGCCCATCCCCCTTCTCATTCTCTGTCTCTCTCTGCTAGCAAATAAATAAATAAAACATTTTTTAAAGTATTTAAAAGAGAAAAAGTGGGCTGAAGAGATGGCTTAGCGGTTAAGGCGTTTGCCTGCAATGCAGAAGGACCTGTGTTCGATTCCCCAGTGCCCATGTAAAGCCAGATGCACAAGAGGGCACATGTGTCTGGAGTTCATTTGCAGTGGCTGGAGGCCCTGGTGCGCCCATTCTGTCTGTCTGTCTCTCTCTCAAATAAATAAACAAAATAAAATAAAATAAAGAAAAAAAAGTGCAATTATTTAAAAAAAAATAAAAGAGAAAAAGTGGGCTTTGGCGGCTGGCTCAGTGGAACATGCACACATAAGGCAGAAGGCTCTAGGTTCCATCCTCTGCACAGTAAAATGAAATAAAATAAAATAGTAAGAGAACTAGACATCTG